>SJOL01003358.1:473073-503732 GCA_004794785.1 Opisthorchis felineus | reverse complement strand
GAAAATGGCAGTCACCAGGGGTTGCTTCGAAAGGTGTAACAGTGCTAACACCCCAGTTCCTACCAGAATTTGTTGTGAGACAGCAGGGTCCAGCTAGTAGGCCAGAGCTGAATGCCTTTGCGCTGCAAAAGTGCACGGCCTCACCACTGAGTGCAACGACTCTAGCCGCAGCTGATCACATGCAGTTTCACACATTAATCCAGTTTCCAGCTGACTGAAGGTATGCATGACCATAAACTTGGTGTCGTTAAATCCCCCTGTATTCCTTACTTCTCATCAAAAGGTTAAAAAGGAATTTCGGCCGAGAAATTCTGATCTATGCTACTTACATGATCGATCTAAAAAAACTTATGAACCCGATGCTTCCAATTGCTTATTTTAAAGTTGGTTTCTTTTTTGCCTCCAAAACTGACCGCAGTCAGTCCTGCTCGTAAAATCGTCTCATTCCGTACGTCCTTCTGCCTGCAGACAAACACGGATAAGGAAGTTATTTCACAGAATCGAAAGTCACGGAGTATTTTTGACTCCAGTTGTATCGTTTTTATCACATTAGTGTTGCAGTACAGTGGCACACTGCTCCCTAAACCATTCCTAATGACGATTTGTGATCTACAAAGGAACAGATCATCTAACCGTCCAGTCTGATATGACTTTAAAACTAAACGACATTTTACCTTCAAACTCGTTTAGAAAACAGTCCATAGCGGAAGATTTGTCAGGCCAGCCGAGTAAGTAACAAGACGGGCCAAGTTTGAAGGCAGTCTAAGAATGGGGATTTGATGAAGTGTTAGCCTCTGAAAGTTTGGTTTGACTGCGTGTGGTAAGTTCTCACATCTAAGACATATGTTTTCCGCCCGAATGTTCCATTTTGCGTGTTGTAAATCGGAACGTTTTTCCTCGCTAAAAATGTTTAATTAAAACTTTGTTCACGGAATTTCCCACCCCCATGATGTTCCACTCATGCTGGATATGCATTCAAAGTAAGTTGTTTACGCTGTTTCTGCATTAAGAATCCGAATGTGACACGCAAATTGTTTTTTTCACATTGCGGGGGTGATCAAATATCGATAAAAACAAACAAACTATTTTGCCTTGCGTTGCTGACGTGCTCTGCCACACAGTTCTAGGTAGAGAACAAGGAGGGCTGATAGATTGACAGAGTATTGGGCTTGAGAAAATGTTTTCTGACACGCACGGAGAAAGCAAACCGGACTAATCAGCATGATATCCATCGAGGAAGTAGTTGTTCAATAACTCCTAAATTTCGTGAATGTCAAACTTGGATGCTGTCAGAAGTATGGAGATTTGTTTGAAGGTGTCCTGCGATACTGCGCTTCCACGGAGAGAATAGCAAGCAAAAGGAGAGGTTTTCATGTTCACCGTCATTCATTCAACGGGCGAACACATGGAGTATCTTCAGCCAGGAAGTTGGCCATTTGGAGAAATCAGTTGATGATAGGGGCGAGGTTTTCAGGTGATTCATTGACAATGATGGTGGACATTTGAAAAAAAGGATTTGACTACGCGCAAGATTTGGTAAATGATACTCAACACCGGTTTTGATTCACTCAGGGAAATAGTAGATCTCGTTTGCTTAGACTTTTCCGACTGAGTGAACGCCAGGCATCCACAAATCAAACGGACAAATCAGATATAAAAGTGGCGTTTTCTGCGGTTTCATCTAAAAATGCAACAATTTATGTTTTTCCTAACTTTCTGCGATTTTGTGCGCCTACATCAATTTGTTGAGTAGCTCTGTCAAACTGAGGTTTGCGCGGAAAGCATGGATCTCTGGTGTTCACATCTGACGTATGCTGAATCAGACTGTGTCCCATCAAAACTGAATGAACAAAGTGGTTGGGACCGAAAATCAATCGAGAGAAAGATCATTACAAACATTTGCTTGAATGCTCACGTGACCAGACACATCTTTGTGGTGAAAACCTTACACTGGTTCCACGCTACACTGCTCAGTGTTTCAACTCACTTGAGAACGGTGTGCTTTCCATGAGCAACGCGCCTGTCAGATATCTATGAATGTGCTGGGAACGTATGAATGACCCAAACTATTTTGCCACTATTGTTTCGCTTATTTTAGGCTAATCATGTGAGTTGTCATTTATGAGATATCTGACAAAGGAATTCAGTTTTTTAATAGCTCTCCTACGAGATTCACATTCTATTATTGATGCCTGTTCTGGGTTTGCATCACTCTCATCCAGGATGTCATATAAAGTTCTCCCTTCAAAGAGAGCGCACTTTCGGACCCGACCAAAATCGAGCCATTATTGAAGATGATCTCTACTGGGGCACAAGCTATGAGCTGTAGGTTCGTTGCAGTTTGCACAGCTGATGTCTACATCAGCTGGTTTGACGAAAATGAAGATCAAAGTTATCACCGCGAATAGCGTGAAGTGTGAAAACTTTCTTGTGCCCCTGTCATCGTTAGCCCTGTCGGGTGAACTTTATGATACTTGGGTTTGACCCTTATTAACCACTACAAAACACTTGGAAAACGAATAAAAAGAATGCAAAGGATTTTAAGCACACGATTTTGTTGGGTCAGTCTGGATTTCCAAATCAGACATTCCTTTGCATTCCATTCCGGCGACAAGGTCCGGCTTTTGATTAATTTCTGCGCAAATTTCGCTCATTAGTGTGCCACAGTGTATTTTCCAACATGCAGGAACGTGGCTATATTATAAAATCCGTATTCCTAGAGGTAGACACACAAGTTCCGCAATGAGAAGTTCGCTCGGCACCATCATTACCATCATCGGTAACAGCAATACACCAGTAATACATACTGGCGCCTAACTGCCACACAATCACCAAGGGAAGTGTCTTGGTGTGAGGGAGCTCCGTGTCCTTAAGAAAAACGATTAAGAACAAGATGATTGCATTTCGGAGTAAGGTCCTATCAGCGTGATCAACCCAGCGCCCACCGCGAACCTCACCCGACATGAGCCCAGCGTACAACGACAAGGGGACTTAAGCTAGGCAGTCCGGCTAGAAAATAACAACATGCGCATTCCTAGAATCGGTCTGGTGCCATGGCATGCAGAATTTGAACCATCTTGTCAGCAAGGCGCGAATCTCCTGCAGCTCGCAGTTTGACATTTCATGTTGACATGTCATGCCCCGTCCCCCCGCAAACCTTTCGCCCCCAATCGCTCGGAATAGAAAACACCGTTCTATTCGGTAAACGGTTGCTGGCTGTACGTAAGACAAGCCCCAGCCAGCTCAAACCGGCACGTTTAATCTGCCGCTCTGAAAAGTCGGATTCATTACCGAGTCCTCGCCTACGCACTACTTCGTTGCAAATTCGGTGCAGCCAGCTAACTCTTAATGCGCTACGGAGACACCGGTGACCAAACACTTGAAGAGGTCTCAGATCCACGGATGGGAGCGGCCGAGTATCACAACCGTAGATGAAGACCGGTCCAACAGTTGCCTTGTATACACGGCCCTTTAGCTTCAATAAAAACTCGGTTCTGATGCCATAAATGACGCAGGTTGGGTAACACGGCCGGCGCCTTGATTATCCGTGCCTTAACTTTATCCGCTGTAGCGTATTCACACCCTATGCAGCAGCTAAAATAAGCTAACCGATTAACAAAATCAAGCTCTTCATCCTAGAGTTTTCAGACATGCACAAGAGGGCGGAAAATTCCGAAGCACAGCTTTGCACTTTGAAGTTGCGCAACACATGCCGAAACATGCGAACACCTGCATTTCTCGGACAGGTAACCATCACACAGCAAAAGGATATCGTCTACGCAATCCATATACGTTAATCGCTCTCCAGAACTGATCCCCACCCCAGGTTTTTGGTCCCTCAGAGTGCACTCCATAGCACACCCGAACAAAAAAGGAGCGAATAAAAGACAACCCCGATGAACTCCACCGATTGTAAAAGAGTTTTCATAAATTTTACTGTATACCCTAATCCGACCGAAGGTATAGAAATATAAGGACTCGAAAATGCTTGCTAACTTTAAGAACATCCCTTTCTGGCCAAGAATATTGGGGAGAGATAATCTATCGATTAGTGTAAAGCTTTTGTTGATCGCGGTACGTGTGACGCTGCCCAAACAATTGATCTAGTGTTAAGATATGCCAAATGCACCCCGTGACAGGTCTAAATCCTCTTAGTGCCCGTGGACTTGAGTCCCACATGCCGAAGATAGGCGTCGCAACGCAAGAGAAGCTAGTAGACGCGAGATTTATACCCGTAGATGGATATCTTCTTCAAACATGGGTACCACCAACAATTAGTTCCAGTTCTCTGGAACATGAACAACCTAGTCAAGACGGAATACAAAGATTCCCCCCCCCACTTTTGAATAATGCCGGTGGAAGCTTGTCTGGCCAAGCATCCCGAAAGCGCTTCAAGTCAGAAAAGCCACGTTGGAAATTCATCAACTGATAGGGAGTTTAAAACCACAGACGGCTGCTCAAAATGAGCGGGTCAAATGAAAAACAACGACAAAGGCACAGGGACAGAGGGCCAACTAAATTGTTGTTAGAAACATTCCTCCCATCCATCTGAACGCTGATTCTTTAGAGCAGGCCTTAGAGGAGGCCTTTATGCCCCGTTTTTAGAATTAAAGGGAATAGCTTTCGTGCATTTCGAACCACACACCCCATTTGCTGAGCTTTCCGGGTTCACAAGGTCTCTTTTTTCACACACAGGCTATGTTTGTGCCGTCTTCTAATCGATCGTCAAGGTCAATGTCCCCCAAGGAGATCGCTTGTAATGTATTGCTTTGGTACACTTCTATAACTTGTGGCTCTACAGCTAAATTGGGAGCTCATTTCTGGAATTTAATAAGGAATTCTTATGAAAATCTGCACCAAACAAGGTTCCGATCTGAATCAACCTGTGCATTTCAAAACGTTCGGCAATCAGGGATTGGGTCACTACGTCGGTAGCGGGTGTATTTTGGTCAATCTGACACCAAGGCTGCCCAGTTGTAGGGGACGCCCAAGGCGTCCAAGCCCAGTACTGATGAGGAGCAGCTGTGGAGCAGTACAAGGCGTTCTGATAAAATGATGCGTCCTACTATGAGTAAATCTGAGCTGTTCGTAGTAAACACCTCGATAGAAGGTGTCTTCCATTGAATCGGAGATACGGTTCCTTAATGCGTAAATGGATACAACAATTCGGCCATGCGGGTTTTATCGGGGTAAAAAGTCGGGCTTCAAACAGTCGGCTGTTTACAGGCATCCAGTCGTTCAGTGAAGACTCACGTCGAAAACGTGGGGCTATACCAAAGCCGCCTGGGGCAGCTACAGGAGTATTGGAAGTTCCCAGTCTGAAGGTTCTAGACAGAGAGGATGCCATGAGCCAAACAACTACACTTGGATCCCGTAGTCGAGTTTCAGAGACGTAGAACAGGTCAGTCGACAGAGTACCTAGAGTACGCCCAGGAGCATTTGGTTGACCTTTAAAGGCTGAAACAAAAACATGAGGACGAGGCAGAGCGGTAGGTCCGAGTGGTGGTGTGATGCCAAAAGCTGGGCGATTTGTAAGAGTGATTGTCAAGTCGGGACAGGAGGGGAGTTGAGAGATGACAATAAAGAAAGGAAGAAAACGACAGCAATCGCCTGTTTTCGTTTATCCGCCCCACTGTATCCAGCGAATAAGGCGAGCTGGTTGATTTCACCAAGCCACGACCAATGTGGAACGAAAGTAGCTTTGTCCGTAAAGTTCATGGTTGTGTGTTGGCTTAGAGGCTTTCAGGATGCTCAGATATAGACGGGAGGACAATTTCGATCCCCGATCAAAGTGTCTGGCTGAAAAGCCTGATTACAATGTAGCGGTGGTTGGTGTGAGACCACACGTGTTCCAACTCCCAGCTTTGAGGGCCGAACGCCTTCTGTCGTCAACAGTTGTACTATGAAAGCCCTACTGTTCACTTGCGCAGATTCAATGACATTGTTGAAGTCCAAATCAACAGATGCATGTCAACGCTGCTCTACATGAGAATCCACAACTGCAACTTTTAGAACGGGGTTGCGAATGTACAAGAGATACTTTCTGACCTAGGTAATAGAGCTGCTCCCGTCTTGGAAGAAGCCCTAACGAGAGGTACTGTAAGTCCCATAATGGAAATAACTTTGGAACCAAGCAAATTTGCTATGTGTTCGAAGACACTTCCTTCATGAGCACCATGCCGGGATGGGGGCAGCACTTTAAGGTTATACCGGAGATCTTAGATGGAGTTCGAGTTTTGGTGCATGACATCTAAAAACCTGTGGAGGTTATATATTGAAAACCTGTAGTGTGAAAATAGTTTGTTTCTGCCCCAGGCCCAACTCAGCGATGGGTCTCTCTGCATGATGAAACATGAATGATCAAGCTGTCCTGGAACCTATAGTCAATAATTTTGAAACTCACTCCCAGATCAATAGTGACAGATGCTTGGATGTTTTTTTGTGATATCGATAGAGGCCTTTTCAAGAGTGGAGCCCATTAACGCGCACCAGACTGCAAAACCGTTACTCAGATGAGGAGCTCACTCCTCTCCATTCGGGAGGATGATCATGATTGAAGATCGTCATCATCATAGGGATGCCATCTGCCACATAGCTACGTCGTTAGTGCTAATCAAATGAGCCATTGTCTGAGCCATTGTCACCTTAACTTTCTGTCCGTTGTTAGCTTCTCGGTTAACTTACTGTTGTGGATTTCCGCCGAAATAGGCAATATTGTCCCGGACCCATTCCAATGCAGCCACCTGATCCATCAATCCTTGGTTGCCGGGTGCATCCTCCGTGCCCAGGTAGAGAAATCCCAGAGGGCCAAGACGATATTGCACCGTTACGACGACCACATCCATCTATCGGGACAGAAGGAGTTGGACAAGAAAACTGTGGACGAAGTTTTGCGCATGGGAACCATATAGGTTACGGAAAGTGAAGAATAGGAATGTCTCAGAAATGGAACAAGTAGTTGCCGTCTAATCAACATCTATGTCTATGTGTTCCCATGCAAAAAAGTGTGCGGTGAAAATCGTATACTGATAGTGTTGGGGATTAGAGAAAAAAAGCTGTAGCACCCTTTCGGTGCCTAGCTGCCATGCCACCAGAAGGAAGCACGAGGGCTGGGACACTGCCAGGTTGCCCAAATCTAGACAGGGGAAGTAGAGATGCAGAGGTCGGGTTCGAACCACGAACCTTCCGGTCAGCTCATATCGTGCTCTAACCAATGAGCCATCTCGCCCCCTGAGGATTAGAGATATCAGGGAGAATGGTCCGTTGGATATTGGGGTCTGCAAACTGCTGGGTAATGTGACAGTAACGGCCGGCCCAAACAACTACCGCTTGATTGAGCTTTAGTCATCCGAAAAGTTTATGATGTTTTCTGTTTCGGAGAGATATTTTGAGTGATCAGAAGTTGTTAGGCAAAACCGAAGCAGCCCAACAAACATGAGTATAAAACCGTGTTGAAATGAGGCTTTGAACGCGTACCCCCCCATGTAACCGTGAATTTAACCAACAGCGACGTATTCCAAAACTCGGAGTGTAAATTGACTAGGCTAGTTTTTTTGGCAACGCTACAAACACATGATGACAAATAAGTTTGTGGATTTTCACTTGTCATACACACGCTTCGGAATCAATATTGAAAAAACAAAGCGTGTTATCCATTTGACGAATGTAACAAGGAGTACTGGAATATTCGTGGTTTTGTGACCTTTCACTGGACCGATGGAGTGTACTGGCTTCGGTCTGACGGACTGGTTTGGGAAGCTCCACTACAGACCGTGAAATGTGAACAAAATCCCATGACAAATACTGTAGGTTCAGCGTATTGGCACCTTGAGGCCAGAGAAATGTGGGAAGTTTGCTGTCCGGGAAGAGTCTTGCGTCCAGCTACACAAGAGGCGTCCAGAAGTGAGCGAAGCCGTTAATTTTTTCCACTCTCTATACACTATGTATTGTTCACATTTTGGAAATGTTGTTCAAACTCGTGTGCCAGTTGGGAGGACTGCGGCTAAAAGCCCCAACAAAGAGGTAATTTTTGGTGCCGAAATTCGAAAGCAGATGGACTGAGAAAGTGTTGTTGGATATGGCTGTAATATACCCGATGAAACTTATGCTCGACATTGCCAGTATAAATTGTCATAGAACAGGAATGTGTGTGACTTGAATGTGCGAGGTTGAAGTATCTATTTAGCTGCATCTTCTTCATTCATCTGTTTCCAGAAGCCGATGGACACTGAAGCCTTGTGGATGCAAATACATCAGATGGTTCCTTTCAAAGGCTCCCCCCTGTGCACACCCTCTCCGGCACAACCGACTTGGCTTTGCTTTTGAAGGTCACCATAGATTGGGGGTGCTCTAACTTGATTCACTTATTGAGTCAGCTCAGAACAGGACCTTCCTTTGGAGACCCCGCTAGATATGGCTGCTAATCGATGTCATCTACGTTCATGCTGTCATTTTCTATCCAGATTGTTTGAATGAGTGTCTGGAGGTGTAGACATCAAGGAATGATTGTGAGACCGAGCAGCATTTCACAACGAATCGGGTCAATGTATAGATGAGATACCCAACGCTGCAAGCCGTGTGATTTTGCTCGTTTGAACATGTGACTAAGAAAACCTAGCAGGATGAAAAACGTTGAGACGATAGGTCCCGATTGTCAACAAACACAAGGTTGAAAAAAAACTAACTGTAACACACTTTCAAACATCCAGTAATCGAGAAAGTTAGCAAAACTATCACAAATCAGATAAATTTCAACTGAGTCATCCATCAACACCAGCTCAATAGGTTCAGCTTGTTTACTTTTTCCTAAAAAAATCAACAACTGATGCTAATAAACTGTCAAAATGATAAGAAAATAACTGACCGTGCTGCACCAAAAACAGGTATCGAAGTGGCACAAAACACTCATATAGCCATGTCTAGTGCAGATCTACAACTCGCCTAGCCATTCTGTCAGAGCGCCTTATTCAAATGATACACTAAGCGGCCTCCCGTCTCCGATCGATATTTTGCCCACACGCCTTCGCACACAGCTGAGCCCCCGTCCCACACTTACCAGTCATTCAAAGCTTCCCAAAAGATAGGTTACTCGCCTGAAGACTTAGTTTGAAGTCAAACTAAAGAGAAGCAACTAGACAAAAGAGTTCAGATACCCCTTTTTCCTGTGACCGAACATACCAAAGGGGGTAAAAAAACGCAGTCAGAAATCAAGTGCTCTAAGCTAGCAGGGAGGGCTGTTGTGTCTACAGAAATCGATCACTCCTGTGGAATCTCAGTTTATCAATGTAAAGCCGTGGGTTTCTAATAGTTTACAAACAGCATTTTTCACTACTCTTTGTACGCTCAAACACGCTTGATCCTGATTGGCCCACTATCCGGCTATGAAGCGGTTAGAGTCGATCGAAGTTGCCGATTGTTTTAAGCTACATTAATGGATGAAAAAATGAGCATTGTTAACTGGATAATCGAATCCCTGGTTTGCTTGCAGTGAGAAGCTCTGCTAATTGGTCGGAAAGTGGTTCCTTTGAGCCTTATTGCTATTGGCCAATGGCGTTGCAACCTGGAGGGCAATGATCTGACCGTGGGTTCCGTGTTGCCTGGTAATCCCATGGGTTGAATTTCGGATGAATAAGTGAACGCAGACACTGTGAACTTCAAAGGCTTGGACTGATGGCCAATTTAATCGTACTCGGCTGACAACGCATGCTAAAACCATATGCAACATCATAAAATACTATAGAATTCCTTACGGCTTCTGTATGTGCCAGTGTAGACAGTTTCTGAAATGAATTCGATCCGTTACAAGCGATAATTGCCATAAAGCCAAAAACAAGAACATGTAATTGTGTGGTCAGATCGGGCTGCTGCCGCTGCTCTTGGTCTGGGTGATGGTATTGATGATAAAATGATGATGATGATGACGATGTTGAGCAGTGCTTTGATGAACATGGTGATCAGACTCCTGATGACAGCGATAGTACTGATAGGCTTGTTTCTGTCGCGACTGCAATGTACATTCCTTCCGGAAGGGACAATTCCCTTGACGTTACCATCAAATTTCTCATAAGAATTGAGGACATCTCTGATACCTCCGTCACAAAATCTAATAAACTTGGCTGAGGATATTTCACGAGCATTAATCTAACATCATCATCATCATCATCGACAGCATGACATCAGTGTTCAACACCGATGCTTCGCTGCCGTACAAATTCAATTGGAAATCTCGTAACAATTGCTTGGAAGTCTAATTGTACTGTGGCTTTCTGTTAGAAGCAAACTGCGACAAAATCTGACGGAGCCTCTCACCGTAAGGGCGATACAACACATTCGTCGGAGAATGTTTCTAGAGTTCACCGTGGCGTTTGAAAGTCTCATCTCAGCATAACTCGATTTGTTTCTTCTGGTCGTCAGGCAAATCCACCAATTGCCTCTAAGCTTATGGGATAACTTGGTAAATATCCATCACAGGTGATGGATTATAAGGAAAAAAACAGTGCGTCATCCAGTAAAAAAATGACAGGAGTTGCATCACACCACTGACCTTACTAGCCAGGTAAGCCCCGTTGTACATTTCAAGTGCTGTCGAACCCCGAGTTAGGCTGCCCCCATGAATCCATACCATCACTGGTCTTCCGGTTTTTGGGCCAAACAGAGCACTGCTTTCCAACATGACTGGGGAGCCATTGGGATCATCCACGGAACTGTGATTGTTCTCTCTGCTCCAGATGTTTAGGTAAAGGCAATCCTCACTGAACTTGGTCTCCGGGACCCATACACGACTCGTTGGGAAGGACGTTTGATCTGAGAAGGGGGAGAGGATGACAATATAGATAACAATGATGTTGATTGGTGACAGCTGTTGTTGTCTACTCCACTCCTGTGTAGATGCTTGATGGACGTATACGAGATTTCTTATACCAAGCGATTGGATCTGTATTCGGAAGGCAAGTATCCTGGGATTACAAAATCTCGAGTACCTTTTCCCGGCCACAAGGGCAATGAAAAACTAAAAAGTATCTCTTTTGATAGCAACTCTTAAAAGATACTCAGGGTTATTCATCATAGGTTCAAATCCGTCTTCTGTTCAGTGCCAATACCTAGTTCTCAATACATGTCGACACTACGGAATTGGTTGAGTTTGTTAGAGTCTTGTTGTCAATGGAATGGAGTAGTTAGCTGATTTTGCGCTCCTCATTCGACTGCCAGACTCATGAGCGTCAATTCTGGGCAAACAAAGCAAAACTCATCAGCTACCTGGTTTACAGACAGGTACGCACCCCAGACAGATCAATGATTGCCTCCATGATTTAACACCCTGACTGCACTCCTACTGAATGAAACTGAACAGTTTTCGGTCCCATCGTAGATAATTCTCGAAGTATGCAAAAATATTTCTTCGAAAGTTGGTAATGGTCGATTGGGTTTTTTGGGACAGCGCGAGACTCTGGGTCAGCTACAAAAGTTCTTCAAACCGAGCTGCATGGTTTCCAGTGTGCAGTACTTCCAAGACGCACCCCTCGTGTCGATCAAATAGACTGGATACTGATCACAGGATCTACCTAAGCGGATCTACAAAGTAACCAAGCACAGCGTTCTTGCAACAGACAGCTACATGGCCCGGCCCTATGCTCACGAAAACGACTGGACCACTCTAGTTCGAGTAAAATACACGTACCCACTTAGCAGACGTTTGGACCACTCCCGATCCAATCAAATGGGACTTTATTTATCAACAAATTCGTCACTTGCCTTTTACCTTGTCTGTTTTTTAATCATTATTTTAATTTCTGAGTATGCACTCACTGATGGTGAGATCCCGAAAAAAATCAATTTTCGTTACCTTGTGCTCTTATTACTCTAAAGGGTACTGTTCACAGACCGGAAACCGGGGACCGCCGTTCGTGATTGCATTAAAAACTGAAACATGTTCTTAACGATTGTTGATGCGACCAACGTGTAGTGACTAATTGTAATCCCCGTTCCAATACCTTAGTGTAGGAAAAAGACTGGTCAACAAGGAACACAACAGCTTTATTTCGAACAAGCGAGTGCAAAAATCACGAGGAACATCGCGGTATTTAAAACGCACTCTTGACCTTGAATCCAGGCCGTCCAATCGGCGTTGGGTGATTGATTGGCGTCACTTCTATGGCAGGCCTTAACACGCAACATCATTGGCCTTTTCTGACTGACTGCTTGAGCATCCAATCAACAACTGGCTATACTGGCCCGGATGCTTGACGGCTTCCCTACTATGATTTTCGCGGAGTTTGAGGGTTTCAGCAAGCTTCGGGCATTTTGAGATTATTTTCAGGAATCTTGCCTTCTTGACATAACGGCCTACTGAATTAGCGCATTTATCATCCAGTTTTCCAAAGGTTGAATTTTCGTTATTTCAGTAGGACATGTGAGACGATGGTTTAAAAGCACACTTGAGGTTTGGTCGGCCAACGTTTTATGTCACCGTCAAAAGCCCACAATTCAGCAATAGCTACGCTGACTGAACCATGTGGGTTGAGTGGCTCCTCTCCTGAAGAGAAATCCGCTGGCAGGACTTGTTGCAATAGGACATGAGTAAGGTTGTGTCGCGACAAAACGATTGCTAAAAAACACGAGGTAGTGTTACGTCATTACAGTTTCGTAGTCAGCCCAACCAGTAGTTCTTTTGTGAGCTAAATTCGCTTGCAAACCCATTTGATTTTAACGAAAGGCTCAGCTGAATCTCAGCTGAAAGTGTCACGCAAAATCTGCACCAAGCTTCAGTTGGTACTATGTTCTAAATATTGTGGGATGTTGTCCCGAATGAACACTCTTCGACTGCCAACGATCCGTTTCTCTCTTCTTGAGGCCCTTCAAGTAGGCGTAGTTCACCAGTTTCTGCGAACTTTACGTTCTACTTGAACCCAAACTGTTCGCGATTCTCGAAAACCGGTCGTGGGCTATTGAAGAGTTTTCAGCAACATTATGAGTAGTGTTCCTTCGAGATAATTTAGATCCTGTTTTGATAACCTCTTAACTTTATCCCTCTGTTAGACATCTTAATGAGGAAGGGAGAGACGTGTTGCAGCGCTCTGTGTTTTTATCGAACATAATTACTACTCATTAAACCAAGCCGGATAATTGAAATTTATCCGATCCTAAGCCGACTATTGTCCTAATAAGCCCAGGTTGCCCAAAGATGCTTCGAAAATGGAAAAAAGCGCACAGAACTGTTGGTGAACCAGTGAAAAATCGAAGATGGGGTGCAGACATATATGTATCGCACTACCGGGCTGAAGACATTGACCCGTTGTCTCTATTGGTATGAGGGCCTCTGAGAACGGTTCTCATTGTCCGATCCTTCTTCAGGGTCATTTTGTATCAGCTGAAGAAGTATCGGTAAAAAGAAAGGTTGGAACAATAGGAGAAGTCTACTTATGACTTATTCAATAAATGGCTTTCAGACGGTGGTGATCACGTGGGGAGACAAGCAACCTTCCCAAGAGAACAAACATGAGTTTTTGGTTAGTGTTTCTATGGCGTCGCCGGCAGTTTGGAAAAGGGACTTGTCGCTATTAGGGGTTCTTTTTCTGGAAATGTGTCTTTCTTATAGTATTCATTGGTTCCACAACAGATTGCAGGATAAAATAGAACCCACAAACAATGACCTCGTGTAGGATGGTCCAACTTTTAGCAAAAGCATACAGAACCACACACAGAGTTTTAGAAGACATGGAGAACGAGTAATGAAACGTAAGAATTAGACCTTGTTGGGAGGTGACTCAAAGTGGAGAAGCTGGCTGAATAGACAAATGATGTTCGAATGAAATTACTCTCGAGCAGGGGAGGGCAGCGGTTGTTAGAGGTGTAGGATAGGTGCATCTGAGGTCCTTTTTATTTGTACTGTTTTTTCTATCAAACATCTAGTGGTCACACTGACTTATCTGGAGTTTTGAACTTCCTGTAAATAATTTACTGAAAATTGTATTCTGTTGTTGTTATTATTGTTTTAACCCGACACTTTCCATGCCATTGTCAGCTCAAGGCAATATGAGTTTGAAAGCACCTTTTCGGACAAGCATATCCATTCAACAGGGAATGGATGAAAGGTTCGAAGCACCCCGTAATTATCGAGTATCAGGTCGCCATCGTTAGTTGACCAACGTTAGTGGGGTTTTGGTAGGAAACCTCAGCAACACTTCGACTTTTAATACTTTTATTATTATTAGTAGTATATGAAGTAGCTTCGTGACATTATTCTTTAATAACATACGCGTACGCGTTGCCAATGGCGGTTCAACACAATCTTTTCCAAATTTGTGCAACTTTGACAGAGCTTCCAGCCCTCGGGTTATTGAAACATTGATATAATAAGGAGAACAGATGTTTGTTGCGAGATAGCTCACTGGTTAGGGTGTGAATTTACTGACCGGAAGGTCATGGTTCGAACCCAGACCTGTGAATCTCGATTTCTTTTGTCTAGACTTGGGCAACCTGGCAGTATTTCAGCCCTCGTGTTTCTTTCCGCTGGCATGGCAGCCAAGCACCGAAAGGGTGTTACAGCGAGATATAACAAACCTTTTTATGTCTCTGAGAGAGTAGCCTCTTTGGAGTTGAAAAATGTAACTACTAATTCCATTTAATTATCTAAAAGTTTGAATTAACAAGGAGAGCGAGAAGGCACGTCGGTCATCAAAGCAAGACAGTTTTTGTAGGTCGATATCGTAGAAACAATATAGAAGGAAACAGGTACGATCATTTGATGCTGGACCAGGATGGGACCATGACCTAAGTACACAAGTGGTGTTGGCTTCGTTGTAAATACCAAGACCTTAATAAAGCGTAAACGTGCTTCAAGACTTGAAGTCAAATGGTGAATGATGGATTAGGGTAACGACCTGTTTTCAAAATGCGCTTGGCGTTCGATGACGTCTGCTTACTGGGTTTGATTGATGTCAGATGACAGGTGTTCGGCCTCCGTCCTACCGGTACACATGACACGACAACGAATACTGTCTAGAACAACAGAAGCAAAGCGGTTTACCTGTTGCGTGGGCTAGCTACTTTCAACGCTATCTGATTGGTTTATTTCTGGCACGGTCTTTCCAGGTGCTCTTCCTAGGTAAAATTCAGACCATCCGCGTCTAAGTTAGTGTTCAAGTGGAACATAATGGCAATTGAAGGTCGCGGATCACATCCGTTTGGTAAAGCCCGGGAGGAAGACTAAACCCGAATTGGCTGCGTCATATCAACAAAACATGCTCCAATTTCTCGAATGATACGTCCTTCGTGCAGCAAATTCATAAACGAAAGATTCATCTGGGTACCCCGTTGGCACCAAAATCATTTGAAAACGACTGTATTTTGCCCACATTTAAGCTTGTTTTGGTTTAAAGCGAAACGTCATCTTCCTATGGCCCATCAAGTTGTGGAATTTTGTGCACATAAATCGAGCGGGCTCGAATGTCCACGGAGTGCAACTGTGGCTGCTTCATAGAACACCAAGAAGCAGAATAAATTCGGTCCAATGGAGCGACAGGCAATTATTCAACTGATAGGTTTGTCTGTATTTAATGTTTATCGCACGGTTCAATGAATCGCACCGCTCCAATTTCCGGAAACATGCAGAAACAAGTATTTATTGACAACATTATAAAGTTAAGAAAATTCCTGCCCACAACCTTGGTCAAACAGGGGCAGCCAAAAATCGTCAATGGGCTTTCACTACCCGGTGAGCGATTGCGACAGTAGGCTATTTTCAATCTGTCAGGAGGTTCTGCCAATGGGTACCAGCTCATCTCCGTTTGCCGGGATGACAAGTGACCACGTGTTCCGAGTATCCCCCCTCGGCTTGTGTACATTCGATGGACCCGCCCCTAAAAGTATAAAAAGCTTACCGTTTGCCTCGAGGGTCAAAACTCCGATACAGCATTCTTCTGGCAACTGATGGAATCCAGGTTGGTGAGACTTGTTCACTAAGGTCACCACTATACGGGTTCTTTCTGCTGCCATGTTAACATAAAGACAATCAGCTTAAAAACTAAGAAACGATTAAGTCACTCAAGAATAAATTACGTAGAAAGCGCACTAATTCAAACTGAGGTCACAGCCTATTTTGCGTCAGCTTCGTTTCAACCCATGTTTATGTAAATGAACAAGCTTACTCATGACTCCCAAGCGTGTCAGGGTCTCGATCCTGGTGAAATCCCCAGTTTTCTTGTCTTCTTTTCAATCTAAGTTTACCAGATTCCAAAACTTACAAAAAACAGCTTCAGCCTTAGCCTACGACATGAGTTCAGGGAAAGTTCACGAAAACATCACGAATATTTTGTTCTGAAAAATAATCAAGGCTTGAGAACCCTCAGGGGTTTCACCTAACTGCGTTTTCAAAGCCATCCAAAAAATCTGTCGAGGACGGAACACTTTTCCACAACTTGACTGATACTGGTGGAATTTATACAGTTTTTCCAAATAAAATGCACCATTTATAAGGCTCAAGAAATCTCTCCGGCAACACACCATGATATAGATTTATGGAAGTCTGTGTTAGACGAATTCAATATACCATGACAGTTCCTATTCACGGCATTTTGCTCCTGATAATGGTCGCCAGTATTAAGCAACGCAACGAGTAGAACAGCTTTCTTCACAAAATTGTTTTACCTCTATATATTCACATAAAATGCACCTCAAATCACAAAAGATTCTATGCATTCTATACAAAAATTTCTAGCTGTACAACACGATAAACTTGCAAATACTATTGCCCAGCCAACTCTTCAATTTTTCCGAATGGATCTTACGAGAATATTTTAAAACCGTTCACCAAATTGGTATTGCAACCGGTCAATGGATTTGACATGAGCAGCTGATGGGAACTTTCGGTGATAGTGCAAATGGCTGGGAATAAATTATATCCTGAACTGCGCAGTAAAATCCAGTTTTCCACAGTTTATCAACGTGAGTTCTCAGTGTGTTACCAACCCAAATTTTTATGACTTGGAGGATTGTTTTGGTGACTCGTTCTGGTTTGATACTACTAACAGTAGTATAGAGTTTTTAGCAAAACCCATGGAGACGGTACCATCGTTATCATCGTCATTCTTATCGTCTACTATTTCCTACCCGACCTTAATTCTACTTCTTTTTCGGCCCACTGAGTCAATTCTAACTTCTGTGTCTGTGATTCTTTGTATCAACTTATACTGCTTCATCTTGAGCACGTTTACTCAAATTTCAAGGTCAGGTACTCAACTGTCCCGGCGGTTGTTTTTTCTGTTTTGAAACAAAAAATCGAACGTGGTAAATGTGTGGATGGTTCTTCCTCAAACGGACGAGTAGAGTAGCGACATTGGCGCTAATTTTTCTCCATCCTCGAGTGGACGTGTACGCACGTGATTGTGCGTTTATGAGTCCTTGCCTGGAAATCTCCCCTCGTTCATTTGTCTTAGCGACTTGACTCGTGACGCGGTTGGAGACTTTGGATTTGTTTGGGTTATTTGTGTGTTAGTTCGCGAGTGAGTGTGCGTGTCTGTGTGTACGTCTGCGCTTGTAAGCATGGCATAATCGATATACATCAGTCATGGAAAGCGACATCAGAAGATGATTTCCAAGTCGACTGAACGTGTTAGATAAACGAGATCCACAAACAGCATCGCTGATATGCTCGACTCATAAACTAGGGGTAGAAATACATCTTATCAGGTGACTTTTCTGGGACTCTAGGGAGTCAGCGATTTGGAGAAATGGATGTGAACTATGAGTGTGAGAGATTAAAACAAACATCATAATCAGGCTTTAACTGAATCAAAATGATGTTTCCGAAAGCAATTAGCACGAACCCCGAGGCAGAACATACTAGTTTTTCAATTTGTTAAAGTTATTGTTATGCAAACAGCTACAGTTTGTCAGATGCTAGCTTTATTTCCAACATTGCCTCATCTTAAGTTTACTTATGTCATGAAAATCTGACACAAATTTTCCTCTTACAAAAGTGCATGAACAGTATCTCAACGGGACACACTACTTATAGGGTTGCTGAAAACTCCCGGTTTCGCTCATTTTTGGCTTATCAGGCAAGCGCATTATTCGGGTTTCCGTCAAATTTATATTTTCGTTGCACCCAAGTTGCACGAAATTCCCCACGCCAATCTAGTTCTCACGAAGAACCCACCTGAATCGAAGCTGAAGAACGAGAGATCAAACCGGGATTCAGATGAGTCTCCCATGAGAACCAGACTAATGTGCAAACGCCTGTATTTGACGAAGTTCGTGCAATTTACGCTCATTTGGAAAATATGGTAAACGGAAACTCGGGAACTGCGCCTACCTGATGAGCCCCAAGAAGGGCGAAACCGGTCGTGGGCTGGCCAACATTTTCAACAACCTTTTGAGTAGTTTTCCTTCATGAAAATGTACTGCGATATCCTGAATATCGCACAAACTGGAACCCGAGGCAGTCTTTGTGCAGCTTATTCGGCTGAAGAATATCATAGAGGAGAGATTCAGCTGGGATTCAGTTGAGTCTTCCCTGAGAACCAAGTTGAGGGTATTTGGTAAATTTGTCGAATTCATTGGCGTGTCGCATACCAGTAAGTTTGTTCTTCCCTTCATGCAAATCAAACGGTGCAAATCCTGGCGCCGGTTTCTAGTATTTTCACCATTTTATCACCTGACGTGCGGATAAACGTCTGAATACCAAACCGATATTTGACTTCTCAGTATTAGCAGACTACGTAGGTGGCTATGGGAAAGAGATAAAAGGGAAGCCACTGCATGGTCGCTCTTTACTGAGGCTGAATGCGGTAGGGAATTTTTGTAGATACAGTTTGCTTCCCCTCCGAAGATTTCATCCCTCAGAAAAAGCCATTTATAGTAAACGACTTGAAATTGTCCCTTCTGTTTACAACAGCCTAATTGTAGTCGATAAAACAAGGATGCTGCAAAGCTGGTTTTGGCTCGCGTGTAGTGTGTCGTCTTGCGTATTATAATTACCATTAGTATTGCTGAAAATTCTTCGACAGCCCACGACCGATTTCGCCCTTATTGGGGCTCATCAGGTAGGCGCAGTCCCCGAGTTTCCGTCAACCTTATGTTCTACTCGAAACCAAATTGCACGGAATTAGCGAACTACACTCATTTACAAACAAACGAGAGATTCAGCTGGGTTCCAGGTGAGTCTCTCGCAAAACTAAATTTGTTTGCAAGTGAGTGTATTTCGCCAATTTCGTGCAATTTGGTTTCATGTAGGACATAAGGTTGACGGAAACTCGGGGACTGCGCCTACCTGATGAGACCCAAGAAGGGTGGAACCGGCCGTGGGCTGTCGACGAATTTTCAGCAACCTTATGAGTAGTGCATTATGAATATACATGTATCGCGATATCTCGAATATCGTACCAACTAAAACATGAGGCGGCCTGGTGCAGCACATTCAGTTGCCTGGAAACATCACAAACGAGAGATTCAGCTGGGTTCCAGGTGAGTCTTTCGCAGCTAAGCGATCCATTGGCTGTTCTGCGTGGTAACCTGGTCATATTCTAGGCATGCCCTTCATGGGTGAGTTTGCTGATGCGGTTATTCACGTTAAACGCAACAGTTATAAGTAATGGTAAATATAGTTCGTCATCACTAAGAATCACACATCTTTACAATGGAGATCCACAGTGGACTTCTACACGAAATCGGCCGTGGATGGACTCACAATGTCTGCAAACGTCTTTATCTGATGTATATGGCGTTTGGTTTGCCTTTATTTAGAAAACAGCCTATAAAAGAGGCTTGCCCACAAGTGATACATCAGAACTCTGAACGAGTTTTCAGCAACGGAGTAACGGCGTACTGGCTTCATTGCATTGTCAATCACGTATTCTCTTGTACCGAGTGAAAACCAATTATCTACCTTATAGGTGAAGCTGGAGGTATGTTAGGTTATTCTAAATTGCTCTTTTAAAGCCAAGATCCAAAAATTGGGTTATCTTATCTTAGATCGATAAAAACGGATTTCGTCAAAAAGCTTGTCCGTGACGTCTTTCTTGTTATATCCAGGTGAATGCCAGTTTATCGAGTACCATAAAAGATTGAACCCGATCTTTTCAGGGATAAATACTTTGTATTTTTCAACAACCACTCATCACTTTTAAAGGTGATCGTATGGGCCTGTAGTCGGTTCCAGTAGCAAGTCAGATTTTAATCAAAACAGCTTCGAACTTTGATCGATTTTAGGCCAGACAATCCATTTAGAAGCCCGCCTATTGGATGCAGCTCAATGCATACATTTTGATCCTGTCAGTTACTTTGTGAAATGCTGCACGATTGGTTGTATTCATTTTCACATCACCCTCGTTCGAAAAGTCACCGTTTCGTCTGAACACAACTACTGTGACTAGCTTACATCAGGGCTGCGAAGCAGTCTACTCAAATAGCGCTCTAATCAAAGATCGCCAACAGTGTATCACCTTGGCCTTGCCAAGACGTTTGCAAGGAAAATCCGCTAGTGTTAACTCACTGGCTTACTACGGATTCACCCGAATAATCGTTTCTCTCTCAGGCGGTGCGATATCCGATCACTCGTGCGGCGGCCCAACAGCTGTCACACTCTCTAGCGCCGTTAGTTTCGGGTAGCCGATCAGAAAAAGGCATCATAGGGGTGGAGGTGGGTGGACTCGTTGTTATCACTGACTCGCCACCCACTTAGAATCGTTCCGTCATCATATTCTGGAACAACACATAGCGGGCACTTTATCCCTGGGCAGTATCTCTTGGGGCACTCTTTCTCTAGCCAGTACGTCTTGGACTCCATACACCGAGAAGCACTACCCCTCGTTACACTTTGTCTTCCAAAAATATGTTGGTAAAAATCTGGTGAGGTAGAATAAGAGAAATGAATACATTTGGGACCCGGTGCAAATTTTCTTATGTGCACAATGACCATATTTTCTGTACACCAGTTTGATCCAAACATTTTATGGTACTGCATGTCAGACTCTTATATTTCTCAAAACTGTAGACCTGCTGTTAGTTGCGATCGTCTAATTGTTAAACTAAAACTAAGGTCACCTGGATCCAATAGGTCAGAATAGATCTGTGAAACTTGGATGGTGTGGTATCGTCCTAATTCGTGTCCCCAGGAAAACAACTCAGGCACGGTACCTAGGAGAATTGCTGTCAGTGTAGAAACAAAGCAGTTTCGAGACTGAATCTTCGATATTTTAGGCCTGGTTAAGGTTGGGGCTTTCCTACGACCTACCTACCTTACGACCGTGTAAGAGCGACGTTTGTTAGCTCCGAGTATCTCCTGTATCGCAGCTCGGTAGGAATTAGAATTGCTTGGTTTACTCAAGAAAGCATTCAGTGCTAACCAAAAATTTTCCCACTAGCTGAAAAGACTCATTCCTGAAGTTACTACTGTGTTCGAGCAATTTTAATTTTTATGTATTCAACGTTCGTGTGACCCAAAGAAGGACGTATTTTGAAGCTTGATTGACCTTGAAAACTGACCTCCTGTTCCTCAGTACAGATTTGGAAATACGATCTGGAACGCCTTTCAGTCGATAGACTGAACGTAAGCTTTGTCCTGCCAGACGAAAAACGTGGATGTTAGATACTCACCCGTCATTTTCTTCGTAAAATTCTTTACCACTTTTGGTCTGCCATAATCATACTCCTCTGGCTCCACTTATCTGATTCTTCGAAGACTTTCTTAAATTACGCTGTTTCAATCGCTGTTCTCTGAAACCTGCTCACGAGGGGCTTCTTGAAACCTATCCAGTGGATAAATGCTCACTAAAGAGAATCTGAGAATTGAAGTAAACTTCCAAAAGTGGTGTAAACAGTTTTACGGAGGAGCTATTCCGCTATAGCATTCAGTAGCATGAGGGTGCCGAGTAAATATTCGTACGAAAATAAGATGAACAGGACAACTGTTATGTAATCGAAAAAAGGGAATAGCGCAGAAGGAAGAATAATTCACCTTCTTTATGAGAAATCTTTATTCGGCGTGCCAGTAAACTCGTGACCACATGATGCGATTCCATGATTGAAAGATGAATGGCACCATATCCTCTCTGAGGACGATTTACCCACACCAATGAGCGTCTGGTCGTGGCCGGATTGTGAACTCAAATTTCCATGATGTGCACTGCTGATGATTCTCAGTAGGAATGAAAAAGCTGTGCAGCACTTCTCGGCTTTCCGGCACCTACACGACCTGAAATGGGGCTGCATCTTCCTAAGACAAGAGTTAGCAAATCCTACCAACTGAATAGTCCTGGAATCTGATGACGAACACTTGACCCCGTCTCACCATTCTAGGGCTCTTTCTTTCACAACCAGATTAACCGGTCTGCAAATGCCACGTCATTGGTTTTTTCGTTCGTTATCTGAATTTCCTACTCTGACTAACTGGCATGCTATGATGTTAGTGACCCCTTCATTTTTCTGGAAAATTGCACAGGAGTAAAATTTTTAGCACTAAAAAATGCAGCTGTGTACATCCACCTCTAGGAAGTCGTGCAGCGATAAGAAAAATGGCACATGAATAACGCCATGGTGCCCACCCCTGGGTGTCGAAGCAGCCGCCAGTATGTCTGTCCTTGACTGTTCTATCGAGGAACCGGCGGCATGCCTCCCTGACTTATAAATATATGCAAACTAGATAAATTAACACGTGGGGACGGATGTGCTACATTCCCACTGGTGAATTGGGTGCATGTCCCTTTTGTCAACATCCTGTAAATCCCAACCTAACCGATTTCTCCAAACTTACTTGGACAGCCAGTATGAAGGTGAAACTGATCCTGCAATTGCGCCCTTTCGGGTCCGACCACTTATATACCCAACGTAGTTGTTAAACTTCAGGTTACAGTGGAGTTTGGGCCCGTCTGACTTCCTGTTTATTTCCATGAAATGCGGAAACGGATTACAAATGTCATAAAACCTGTGCCCCCTCCCTGAAATCTTCAATGATTGCTATTGAAAAATCGAAATTGAGTTTTGCAATCTGAGTGATCCAAATGAGTGTTCCGGCCATAAGGTTTGTCAGCCAAATGAACAGAGCAAAAATTGACTTAGGGTCGATATCCAAGCTATCGGAATATTTCCTTTTGACAAGAAATGCTACTAAAATGGTCGATGAGGACTGTTCGACAGCGTACTCTCGACCTTATATANATCATCCGCATGATTACAATTCTTGACTTGGATATCACATCAACGAGTCCGCAAGGCTGTTACCTCCGTTAAGATCATATTTAAAAAGTACGCGGGACTACGTTGCTTCTCTGTGAGAAGACAAGAGCACCTCGAAGGGCATCTAATCCATGGGGTGGATGTCGTAGCTTTGATTATCTATCAGCTTCCGAACTATTTGTGATTGTGCCAATGCTATATATATATATATATATATATATACTGCAATGCCATGGTCTAAACTAAAGCAGTATGCCCGCATCGCAAATAACCTTTAGCCCGTTACAGTCCCAGAATCCAGTTATCATAAACGTATCATGAGGCATATGGAGATAACGGTGAATTCCTCTCTCGTAGAAACTCAGCTAGTAAAATAAACCAACGCACGACTCAGTTTCACATCTTTTCGCCCATCCTACATACGTTTTCGAATTGCCACAGAAAGGGCGTGAACTGGCAGTGTATAGAATAATTGGTATAAGGAGGAAAGCCCTCTGCCTCGTAGTTGTTTATTAGAAAAACGCCAACTAAACAGTTACAAACTATTGCACAAGAAAGTCAAACTCTCATTTGCACGTTCCTTATAGAAACCGAATATCCGTCTTCTTCTTGAGCGCGTCTTCTTGAACCCTCCTGGATATTAATCGACTATCACGCAATTGCAAACAAAAACTGCAACGTAGTTCCACAATTTCCATAATAAATCCCATCTTCCATTAGATCAAGGCAGAGTTACGAGAAAACACATACTACTTGCATGCCTCATCAGTAGTATCCACCGTTACACTGGTAGCTCTGGTGTGCTGCTTGGTTGTACATCAGGTGGCTGTTGATCTATTCACCGAGCTTGGCAATTTGCTTGCAAATGTTTTGTCATCAATTGTGAGGACATCATTAGTGCGCAGTTGAGTGGGTGCTTCCTTCTCACTTACTTCTGCTAATATGCTTTGAGAAAAAAATACGGGACATCTCTTGATGTGCTTAGATTATTGAGGAACAAAGGGGCCGAGATAGCTTATTGGTTCGAACCCAACCCCTGCATCTCGACTTCCTCTGTCTAGGCTTCGGCAACCCGGCAGTATATCAGCCCTGGTGCTTCCTTCTGGTGGCATGCCAGCTAGGCACTGAAAGGGTTTCAGCTGATCGATTTATTATTTAGTGAAATCTAAGTCATCCGATTACGATTTGAATGCGGCAGCTTTCTCCGTTATCTCCAATACGTTCCGCAAAATCGTTTATTGAAAAGTGTCCCCGATAACTACCACGAACTAGCGACGATTTCGAAAGCCTCATACTATCCTTCCCCCTGTTATATACTAGTCCTAAGATTAAGTAAGAAATAAAACGACTTTGTTTCAGGCTCATTTCGTATTCAACCCCCCTTTGCTCGATTCGGTTTCGATTTTTAAACACCAACCAATGAAGCCTTGGGGGGGGGGTCACAGATTTTAAGACTTTTGTATTCCTTTTCTGCATCTCAGGGAAACAAACAGGGCAACCATCCTACTTTACTCTGGAGTTTAAAAAACCAAGTTAAGTAAGTAAGTGGTTGGACCCGGAAGGGAGCAATTGAAGGATGAGTTTCACCTTCATACTGGTTGTTCAGGTAAGTTTGGAGGAATCGGTCAGGTTAAGATTTACAAGCTGTTGACATATGGGACATTTATCCTATTCATTATTAGGAATATAACAATACCACATCCGTCTCTGCTCACAGATTTTTCCACCACATTTAAAAGAATCTTGCGGTAAGGCAGGCAGTTTCCCGAAAGAACAGCACCCCGTTAATGAACGGTACATGGGTTTTAGAAATACAGTATTTAGATTCTTCAGACAGTAAATAACACGAAGGCCTTTTTTAGACTTCGAAGCCATCTGACCTTGGAAACAATCCATCCTGTGAAAGAGTATGCTCAAGAGTGAAAATGATGGCTACCTTGCATTTCAGTCGTAAATCTATTTTCGGTTACTCCCTCCGCGCATCATAAATCCCACAAACGGTCTCAAATTACTTGTTCTCCAAGACGGTAGTAGATTTTGTCTCCTAATGCCCATCATGGGTGGGTGACTTTCAACGGCCTATTCAGACCCGCTCGCAGGACATGTACCGTATGATGCAGCAGGAACTGTACAGGTAACAGAATTTCGCGACAACTTCCTAGTTAGTTAAGCAACTGAAATGTTATAAGCTACACATGTATTGTTCTAGAATTTATGTAGTTTTTTTTCACCTCGACCATGTTTAAATGCTTGTTTCGACCAAACAGGACACTGCGGCTTTATCGTGGAAGCAGACTCTCATTTACTCGACTGGCTAATTCACTATCGAGACAAGTATTTGACCGCCTGTTTGTTCTGCATCTGAGTTGTGCTACAGATTGGACCCATCCTTCAAGAAAAAAATGAAAACATAAAGCCCATCTAGGTCAGCACCGCACTAACCGAGATGCATGACTGAAAGTTGTTTTGCTTTCGTTCATCGTGCACCCGTCCACAGAGTAAATTGCTTTTTCAATTGATGTCATTTATTTATAAGGTTTTCTGTCCAGCGTCAACACCTGTTCGTTTTCCCATTCCCGATCGATTGACATTACCATGGGAACTGGTTGGTTTGTCCAGCGATTTGTGTATGTGCGGAATTGCCTCTAGAAACTAACTGCAGATTTCTGAATTGCTGGAATTTGTAATTTAAAACTTAATTATCTTCAAAAGATGCAACAAATCACCAAAAATAAACATTTCGGCAAGAAGTTCCGTAAAGATTTTAACCACTCTTCAGTCTTGGAAGTGTCATTTTGTTTTCCCCGGTTTGAATACCACAGGCAAAACTTTATTGTCCAACTTCGGAGTTTAGTGATTGAAATGTAACTATCCGATAGTTTATTTAACTTGCAATCATCAGACCGTAATGTGCAAGGTTTCTTCCAACAGTGTTCGGTGAAACTCTACAGTTAGATTTGATCCCGAACTTTCATGTGCCACAACGGGGGAGCAAATCACCCTCAATGGAGCAACAGGCCCCCCTTCGTAAACACCCATCATGTCACTCTCTTCTATAGCCAGAATGATGTGATCGACCCATCGGATGCTTGAATCGCTAGATAATATTGGGTACTAATGGCCTAGTGGATAAATAGGGATTTAGAAGTACACCACCCACGATAAAACTTCCCAAAGATATTAGATCATTGAACTGGTACACATGGCAAAAAGAATTAAAAGGAACGCTGCCTTCTGTCGCTCAAAGACTTCGGGAAACAGCATAAAAGTGGCGGTGGCATCATTATCAGCACCAGCACCAGGAGCCTCGGAGATTTCTTTATCACAACGGTTCCCGTTATACTTTGACTTATTATTTCCAGCAACAACATCGTAGATGTAAACGAAACCAACCGACAGAAAAACGGAACTAAACAACCACCCAGGGTTTCTCTACTGGCTCTCGATGAAAAGCGTCAGAATCTACTTCTGTTATGGGAGCAAGATGGCCCAAGTGGTTAGAGCGCGAATTTACTGACCGGAAGGTCCGTGGTTCGAACCCGACCTCTGCCTATCGACTTCCTCTGTCTAGGCTTGGGCAACCTGGCAGTATCTCAGCCCTCGTGCTTCCTTTGGGTGGCTTGGTAGCTAGGCACCGAAGGGGTCTTACAGCTGAACGATTATCTACTTCTGTTATCACCAGTCTCAAATGCTTAGTTCCTTGCCTTCTGCATTGATTCTACAAACATCGAAATCGAGTTTCAAGCGTAATGTCGACAACTATCCAGTGCAGAATTTCATAAAATCCCACCTCAGTCAAGTTGAAGCTATCCGTGAAAATTTTCACATCGTCCACGCAACCGATTCGTGAGCACACAGAAGGCTTCAAAAGTTTAGCGATTTTATGAGTACGCAGTTCGGTAATTTCCAAAGCCGAAACACTGAAGCGGCTAGAGAAAACAGAAAGCAAGTCTGGCCTGTTCAACTTCAGACTCCAGGTCTGGTCGTTGCTACTCTATGTTCGCGATGAATCGGTAATGTCTCTCCGAAAGGAGTGGTTTGGTGGCCTTATTCTCTCATGTCCAATGCCAATCAACCCCAAGGAACGGGAGGAATTTTCTCCCCGAGGTGGGTGCACCGATGCTTAGGGAAGCCGTTTCCGCCGCTGTTGATAAGGAGTATACACCAAGAAGGTGGAGAATGAATATGTCTAGCACATATGCCGTGGTGCCTCTGCAAATATTCACCGCCTCCACAGCTTGGTTGTATGCCGTAGAACTTGCTTTGATTGTGGGACCAAAATATCTGTACTACTTACAAAACTTCAGTAACCACCCAAGATAGTAACCTAAGAAGTTTTCACTCAGCCTTTCACCCATTGTCGGTTCTGATGAGAACAAACACAATCATGTTCTATCTAAGTGCAAGCTACCGACTTTGGTGATAGACCAGCTGTGACAGTACACTTGGATATCACTTTACACTCTAGAAAAGAACTTTTATATTCGCGAACTCCATAGGTTATTAGAAATTTTGTTGGACTTGAAATGGCTAGCTGGGTAAGAATCATATGATAGTGTAGCGGCGCCTAAAACCAAGCCAAAACTTTTTTCAGCCTTCACATTTGAAATGAGTTTCGGTTAAACTTAGAAAGTTTTACATAGCGACCAGGTGATGAAATCGCTATTTAGGGAAGGATACTCGGAGGAAGGATAATTTCACTAGATAGGTGAAACTTCCTTCTGAGAAGTCGTAACTCGAGCAGCCAGTCAATGCGTGACCACGTGATGTAGTTTCCCTCATTAAAGGATGAATGGAGCTGAGTCCTGTCTAAGTGAGAGTTAATCACACTGTTGATCAGTCACTTGTGTCCGAACGGCTAAGTGTTCAAACACTGACCGGAAGGTCGTGGGTTCGGAATTCACTGAGTTTCGTGAGATGCACACTGCACATGATTCCCAATAAGGATGAAACAGCTGTGCAGTGCTTCTGGGCTTTCCAGCACAGATCTGTTTCACTTACAAGACGAAATCTCCATTGAAAATTGGTAACGGCTACTAACGTCAACTTGAGCGGTGCGTGCTTGAATGACTTGCATATTGGGGGTTTTTGGAATGAACTTTTGGCCTCTGGTCCATTGCCCATGACATACACTGGCGCAACAAAACCTAAGTTCCCGCATTCGTTTTCGTCGCATCGCGGACGGAAACTGAAGAAACGCCTGAAACCAAAACATATCACCCACAACATAGGGTGGAACACATTCAAGTAACCAGTATTACATTCCCTCCCTACAGATTTTGGTTATTGAGTCCAGGAACAATGGCATCTTGGCAGCGGACTAGTAGTGAGAGGTCAACGATCTGGCGGATTTCTGTATGGCAATGATGGACACGCACTCGTTGTCATTCATGGATTCTCTTTTTAGCTGCAAGATGCAGCGCATCCTACAGGTACTCACATGTAGCTCTGGGGAGGTAATTTTCACGTACGATGCTACTTTTTGAGATAAGCACCTGGGAAGAGACAACGCCACTTTGAAGAGTCTGTACCGCTAACCATGACCTACTGTGTGGCTTTCCTGATGTCTGTATTCCCCAGAGGTGAGGTGGGTGGTTAACTGTATACTGGCCGAGCTGAAATAAGTGAGAATATTGGGAACACAAGTTGTTCATTCGTTGAGTGTAGTGACTTCGTTATAAGTGTTTCATCACCAATAGATGCGATGTTAATAGGACGCAGTTGTGCAGCGGACGAGAGCGCTGGGTTTGTTAGGTTACGGTGTTTTTGGTTTGACATACGTTTCTCCGGAAGAGAATAATGGAGAGATTTTGGTGAATTGCTCACGGATGGACATCTCATTGTTCGGGTCGTTATCTCGTGTTCTGATTGGTCGACCTTTCGGTTGTCTTCGTGCCCGGTACCGATTATAGGTTGGACTAACTTAAATGGTGGCTAGAGAAATCTATTGTCTGTCAACTTCAAATATGGTGTCATTCGATGTGTTACTTCAGGGTCCTAAAAATTAGCTGAAATGGTCAAGCGATAGCTTCCGACAATCTGCTACACTATGGCAAAAACACGCAAATAGTTGAGGATGTTAGCGTAAACTCCGGTTGGTATTAACCAAAGTGTTTTTCACTGGTAGCTCTAGCTAATTTTCGGGTTCAGTCAAAAAAACCGAACTAAAATAAATACTTTATGCACGAATATTCTAGGATTGCTTCATGTCGTAGTCGCATCATCAAAGTACATGTGGTTTTCCTCGGTCTGTTCGAACTTATCGGATGCTACAGGAGTCGATTTCGGGTTTTACTTCAATACATTTTTTCTTTTAGATCTTAGTGAGTGTCTGCACATTTTCGGTCAATCACTTGCTATGTCCTGACTTGTTTTCAATGACTGTAACCCAGTCAGTTTCACTGATTTCGGCGAAATCCTGGTCACACATAAAGCTGTTTATCACTCTTTCTTGACAAAACGCACTACTAACAAGGTTGCTGAAAACTGTTCTGTGGCTCACTACAGGTTTTGCTATCCTCAAAGCTCATCAATTGCGTGCAGTTTCCAGGTTTTCATAAAACTTTTGTTCTGCTCGAACATGTGATTGTGCGCAACTGAAGAAATATACTTATTTGAAAAACACTCAGTTTGAGGATGGCGTGAACGGGTGGTGTTTTTGAGTCTATCGTTAACACCAATGTAATTTGTGGTGTATTTCGTCAGCTGCTGATCACATGTTTGGTGGTTGTTTTTTCTGTCTGAGTGCTATCCCATTACGGCTGAATTCATTGCGGAACCCAGCTGAATCAAAGCAAATTAATATGCGAATGAAAGTATTTGTCGAACTCAGTTCAATTTGGGTTCAAGTAGAACATAATGTTGAGGGAAACTGAGGGGCTGCGCCTACCTGATAAGCCCCAAGAAGGGCGAAACCGGTCGTGGGCTGTCAAAGAGTTTACAGCAACCTTATGAGTAGTGTATTACGTTTATACAATATATCGCGATATCTCAAACATCGTGCCAACTGAAACATGAAGCGGCCAGGTGCAGCAAATTCAGTTACTTAAAAACATTATAAAAGAGAGATCCAGCTGGGTTCCAGGTGAGTCTCCCGTCAAAACCAAACTGGTATGCAAATGAGTGTATTTCGCTAAATCAGTATGATTATTTAGTCGGGGTGTTTGTTGGATAGCGGTCTGTTCTGTACGAACTAGAAAGTGCGAGAATTTACAAACTGGTTTTTGCCTCTCATGAAGAAGCGTTATTGTGTAAACCACGAGCTGTCTCTCATTCCAGACTTTGAAAACTTTCTAAGTGGTGCAACCATTAACCTCACCTGTATTATTCGCTTTTGTAAACCAACATTCCATTGTGTTTGGTGCAGCATTTATCCTTTGATGAAGTACACCCAAGAGCTGAACAGAGGATACATCCTGATCCCCGAAATAACTGACATTGCCTCAGGGTTGGGTGGCACTCACAGACATAATCAAGGTCGCACACACACA
>SJOL01003358.1:393552-416997 GCA_004794785.1 Opisthorchis felineus | reverse complement strand
GTCTGCAACTAGAAAATTGCTTACAAACGAAAGCAATCATTCGGCTTTACTACCCGTTCGGCGTCTAGCTGCCGTGCCATACGAAGGAAACATTACTGTTGAAATATTGCCCGATGGCCCAAGCCTAGACAGGATCAGTCGCAATGCCGGGGTTTGGTTCGAACTGCGGACCTTCCGGTCAGTAAGTTCGCGCCTTAATCACTGCGCTATTTTGAGCTTGGTTGCATACCTTACCAGAACCTGTTCTACGTAGACTCCGACCGAAGGGACGCCCACTTGAATCCTACATTGACTCGGAAGTTTGCATTCTGACCCAAGCATTTCATCATTGGTTCCTTAATAAAGTGGTGGAAGTCGGCCAACAGCAGTCTGCCTGCGAAGGTTATGATTCGGCAAGGAAGCGCAATCGCTGGAGAAGCGAATGGAGCTCATTACGTTATGGTGGCTACAACATAAACTACACATACCCTACAACAGCTTACCAACGAAAGTGTTTTCACTCAAAACCCCTGTCGGTGGAAATTTTAATTCATGGCGGCTCGAAATACAAGCGGCTATAGTCAAACTAAGTGATCTGTGATCCTTGCATATTTTGGGGTCTCTCCTGTTTCGCTCTGCACGTGGAAACGGACTACCTGACGAGTTTTTCTGTCGTGTGTGTGGTTTTTGTTGATCTGATACTGACTACGACCTGGGCGTTCGCTGGTGGTGTCATACTTCGGCTTAATTCCAGTGTGCTTATCGAAAATGCGAGCAACTCGTTCTCGATCCGTTTCCCTGGGACATAAGGCTTTTAGCACTGCATGTCTGCCCTTAGTTCTTTCCACTTCCCTACTCACTGTTGCATGGCCTGTGTTTTCTATGTCGATGACAATTCTCTCTCCGCTGGCATGCAGTACACTGTCCACTGAGACCAGTTAGTGGTGCACAGATATTCTACGATACCTACGTGTAGTATGCTTACTAAAGTTCCATTTTGGATCTGGTTTAACCAGACATTGGACAGCTTAGAATCCATCGGTCTGTAGGCTTACTTCCCAAACCTATTCTATTCAAGACTACCGTGTGGTGCTTGAAACATGGTTTGTGGTGTCCACGACCTTTCCGGGGCGGGGGGGGGGGAGACAAAATCGTGCGTCCTCCAGATTGGCCTATCTTGAATGACATGGACTGAATGGCGTGGTGAGATGTGGCCTTACTTCGAGGGATCTAGCTTGGTTGATTAACCCCACCACGTAGAAAGATCATAAAGAGATTCTTCCCGAAGATGGTTGCACACCAAGAAAATGCTTTTGCATATTCTCCAGACTAGTGAACTTTCTTCGGACATGGTCTCCTTTGGAATGGTGGATTTCAGCTAAGCTCAGTTCACTATCTGGGTAGGAGTTGGGTGCAAAGCAATCTATTGAATCCCACCTACTGGATTGCATCTTAACAACATCAAAGTGTTGTTGTGTTAGTCATTTCGGACTACCCGTTGCATCACTTTGACGGGGGATTATCGAACGGCACAGGCTGTGATTTTCAGAAAATATACACATTATAACTGTACGTAAACAGGTAATTCATTATATGAAGCATCATCCATGGTTACTCTCCATACAGTAGTCCATTTCAGTAAACAGACAATTAGGTTTTCAGCTACCGCCATGAGTGTGCTGCTCTGAAGCTTTGGTTAACGCTACCCAGCCACCTTCGATTGGTCTGTGTGAGGGTGGATTCCTCTTCATTCTTAGTCTGTGTACCTTTATCATGATTGCCCTTAAAAGATCAGACGTCCCTCGTACTGCACGCATCGATTCCGAGTATTTATGGTCGCGAATCCATCGGCTAGGTAAATCGATCGATCCAGAGCACTCAGCGATCAATACACCACCTGTTTGTTGAGATTTAAACCCCACCTTTCACGCTAGGAATCCAACTAGGGGCAACAGTTACATGGACATTTTCCGTGTCATCTGGACAGTGGTTTTTCTGAGCTACACGTATATTCATTGGCTACAGCATGTTGGCTAGGAAGGAGAAAAGGTTGTCGTTTGAGCTCGCCGTGACTCGATTTGTTTTCAGGGAACCCTACATTATCTCCTGTGTGAAACCCTTGTTTCGTACGTCTGAACAAATTAAGTTTCAGTGCTCTGCTGAACGAGCACTTAAACAATAACTGTCCTGGTCTGTCGAAGAATATTCAGCAACCTTATGAGTAGTGTATTACGTCAACTATCTCCCTTAAATGTGAAATAAAGTGAAAAGAATATCTGAATAAGGAGAGGAGTGCAAGCCGTTCCTGTGTGCTCCCGTCCTTTCGGTGTCTTCTTTCAATAATGGTATAGTGAGGGCACTTCAGTTAATTAGGCCGTTTTCCTCCCTTGTGTGCCCCTCATACAAGTCTGCTGATTTGAAGAAATATGAAAAATGTTGATCCTGGTCGAGGAAACTTGGTCAGCTATGTGTTGTTGTTCCTCCGTGCAACGGATTATGCACCTACCAAGAAGCGAAAACCCACAGTTGTTACCGGCGCACGATGTTTGTTGTGCCCATCTTGACTGACTCACTTTCGTTTCGGTCGACATAAGTGCATACTAGTAGGCCGAATTCTCAGGAGTTCGCTTTGTCGAAAACCAGGTACCACAACTGTATGATCGGTGAGTCAGACCATAAAGCCACGTTTCTGGCAGCTGTTCAGTGCCTATAGCGGTGGTGTGTGGGGGTTGGAGCGGAATATTAGTGTTGTCAGCCTTACTAAGGGTTTAGTAAAGACGGTACGCCGATATTCTAGAAAATGGGTCATTTGGGCCGGTGCACCTACCGGTGAACACTACACAGACCATCGCTTATTCGAATGGTTCAAGTAGACAGATGTTGCCGAGTGCAGGCACTTCAATCGCCAGTTTATGTTGATGAAGAAATATCGCTTCTGCTTGTGAACGCCTGTAAACAACCGACACTTCAAAATTCAAATTTTACTGGGTAATAACAAATAATTGATTCACTGGCTGGACGTCCAAGCTCAGCTTATTCAGTAAAAGCAGAACGCCTGACCCTCGGGATCAGTATCAATCATACCACACCCCTTCCAAATCAGGTTGTGTCAGATTTAACGGATGAACAACACTCACATTTGGTTTTCAAGTGGGGACTGGTTAGTGTTCAAGTTGCCAACAAACAGGTCAGTGTTTCTTGTCATGAGAAAAACTAAATTTTGGAAGCATGCCACCTGAGTGAACCTACATACACATGACAATACACAATGCAGAATACCCCATTCAAGGATGGAACGAATGCGCATTCCAACTCATCCTGTAATTGTGCTGTCCTCTTCAAGATATTTCCGACTTTTTGGCGTCCGTGACATTTGCCTATGCTTTCTCCGCTGTTTTAATTGGTGATTTGAGGTACCCGCGGGAACTCCAGGAAGCTGACCAGGACCATTGCCGGAGGTAAGGCATGTTGCGGTGACTTATGACGCTGCACAGGTTTATCTCGTCCACGTCAAACGGTTTTGAAATTATTCCAGAATTCGAATGGTTATACAGCAGAACCACGAAAGTGGGATGGAAAACACAATGAACTAGATCAAAGAATGGCCGCTGTAACAGAGTTAGAAATCGGTGGTGAGTTTACTGGTTGTTGATCAGGTGGCTGTTGATCGGCGAACAGATCAACAACCAGAAGTCGCCTTGAAATGTCACAGACGGGTTGAAAACGCTCCTGTTTAGTACTGAGGAGCCGTTTGCCTTTAGTTTATCATTGCCGATAGTATTTCTCGAACGATTACTATATTCGACTGCAATACTCCCTGAGCCCTTTTCATGTTCACGCTCAAATCCTTAAATGCAACTTCTGGATCTTCCAACTACTCAAAGGATAAAAAACACCTTTCAATTATTCAAGGAAGATTACTTCCAAAATTAGTAAGGGGGCGTAAAAGAACGTGCTCACCGCGATCGAGTTGTGAGTCTGTGTAAGAAAGAGACGGTAGTTGAAACCAAACGAAATTTTGCATGCGTTGCTAGATGAGGTTACTTCCGTTCATTTGTGACGCAACGCTCATGTGTCCTGGTATAATCCAGCATGTATGAGCGTCCTACAAACACTTTTATGCATAGCCGAGAAGCACACACTGCACAGCTGTTTCATCCTTGTTGGGAATCATCAGCAGGTCACATAATCTACCACTTCTAGTTGTCTTTGTTCTCTTTTGGAAGTTTTTATTGAGAATAGCCTCTATTTCTTCTACACAGAGTACATTACAACCTACATGGGGAACTCGCCAGAGTGTTTCAGCAGGTCCGCCATGATTTTGAAGAACAAGGATAAGCAATAGATCTGCGCACACACAACGTCACAATAGTGGTTTGGTGCTGGAGCGGATTAGCACGTTATCCAACTTACGCGCAGATTGTATCATGTCGCTACCGCTAATTTTGACTTTTCGCAGGAATGTGTTTGGTCTTCTTTATCACGTCTTGTTTTAATGGGCAGTTTGGGATAGCAAGATGATACTGTCCCACATTCTCGCTGCAATTTAACCATCCTGTGGTCATCGATTGAACTTGCGATCGATTTTATGGCTAAATATGATCGCATCGCACTCGAGGGTGAATAGGTATGCAGAAAACTGGGAATCAATGCATGGGTTTCTAAAAAAAAGGAAGTGAACGAGAAAACAACAAGGGAGTCTGATTTCCGGCCAACGGTGTGACGAACGGGTCAACTATAATAGTCCTTTTTGAGAACATAAGATGATCCGTCTGACCATACTGTGGGTTTTAACCTTTTGCACCGGCCAGTTTCAAATATGTTCAACCTATTTCCTGATGAGTTTGTATCGCATTCCAATACTTTGTCGAAATCAATCAATCTTTCAAGCGAACAAATAGGCTACTATCGACGCTCACAGAGTGCGACAAGACTTGAGGCCACTGTCTAGGCAGGCTTTCGCCGTTTCACTTGAACTCTGCATCTGAGTACCTCGTTCAAAGAGCAGCACTGAAGAGATTTCAGGGGTGTGGAAGTCTTCTCCATCGCAACCTCCCTGGAAGGAACGCGTCCTCAAGTACCGAGGAGAAACCACAATTCGCTTCCAATTCACTCTCCATAACGAAATATTGATGTAACATTACCCCGTGCCGTCCTTCCTTAATTACCGTTCGAAAGTTATGTTGAATGGCTGAGGTAATTTCCTGCTATACCAAGTGAACGGGATTCGACTGCCAAGTTCCACGTAGGAAGCGTGCACATGACCATTCCTCGGGACTCGCCACAACTACAACGTGAGGCAGAGACAACGAAGCTGAAAACTGGAGTGATGCGCGCATGGAAATTCGATATTTGTGCCACTTAACAACCGTGATCTTTGTTCTGTTGTTACGTAAGCATACCTCGTAACAAACCAGTCTGTTTGCCGTGTCTCAGTCCGGTTTAAGTAGGCGGGACATGAAGGAGTGTATAAAAACAAATTAGATGACAGGAACGGACAAGCACCATACGGGTTCGCCGTGTAGCGTTCAAGCATACTGTGCTGAAGATAGCGTGGCGCATTCCGTCGTCTCTGGTCCCACACTGCCACTTGATGATGAAGATAAATGGTGAAACTTTGCAACATAAATGCCAAGCTCAGCGAATAATTCGGCCATCAGATTTTCACCATGTACTGGCAGCGTTCTCCTCCGTATGGGCTAATTGTGTGAATTCCGCAACTTAATAAGCAGAACAGTTGCTGATAACGTCAGTGGAGGCGTTGGAAAAAACAACTTCCATCAAAAAAGATGCAAATATCTTTGTCTGTCTAGTACGCGCTGTTGGAGTCATCTCGCGACTCTAACCACTGTTAATAAGCTGGATTAGAGACAGAACCCGGATTCATTACTTTCACCCTTTGAAGAACAGAATAAAATAGCAGGGAGAGGAACGGAAATATTTGAACAAGAGTGCCATGGGCACAAATCTATAGTTAAGCACGCCCAAAAATTTCTGTGTTGGAAACGATGCGGTGAGCTATTCTCTTGAGGATATATGAGGATTTCGATCTTTAGGCAACACCAGTAGCTCGTCATACACGATTTGTTTCGCTGTTTGATGCCGTGAAGTCAACTGTGCACTACTGAGTTTGGACAAAAGTGAGTGGTACGTGCAGGTTGTAATGATATTCTTCAACTGAATGCACTGCACAAAGGCCACGTCATGCATCAGTTGGTACGATATTCGAGATATCGCCGCGAACATTCTTGAAGTTTTCTCACAAGGTTGCTGAAAACCTTGTGAGTAGTCCTCTTCAAGACCATACACAGCCTGTTTGGTTTTGTCAAATTACTTGTACGTGAAAGCACCTCGCAAAAAAAGTCGTCAAACTAATCCCTTCTGGAGATATAGTAATATTAGTTTGAGTTTGCTGTTTTTCCGTTAGATTCAGTCAAACAAATATGTAGGAAGTTGTGATCATATTCTCAACCGAATTTTTGTCCGACTAAACGGACAAACACAGCATAGATGGCTTAAAGTTGATTCATCCGTTAGTAGGATACTCGTTAGTCAACATCCGCCTTAAGTTTTACTTTCCCTATTTTTTAGTATTTGTCTTCCATAGCCTTAACCTAAATGTTTTACTCAGCAGTTTGATCACTACTTTCACGTACATTCGATTCGCACTGCGCCAAAAGGTTTGGGCCGATATTACGCAGACAGTCGTGCAGTAGCTACGCAATGAACCACTAAGTCGTAAATTGTTCCACAAACTAGTGATCTAGCTGTGTATTGATAAGATGATAAAACAGTCCGGTGTAACATCGACCCCAATTAACTGGTCTACGAATAATTGACAGTGACAAATTGGTAGCCTACCGATTGCCTGACATTAGCATGTATAGTCTGACTCGTTAAGTTTGCATCGGCTCTTAAATTAACATACCATGAAAAGTGGAAAATATCTGTCTGCTGAACTCTCCCAATGGAAACAGACAAGCGATTTACGGATATGCACCAGTAGTGTACATTCTGGCAAATTTTCGAAAAGATTTGACAAGCACGAGGTCATTAATAGCTCTCTAACCGTTCCATTTTTACATCTATCTATGTAAATATGACGTCAACGGTTAGTGTTTTTAGGGATTGGACCAGATTTCCGAAAAATTAGCATCAGGAAGAAAATAAATTCTCGAAATGTAGTTCTATTGCTAAAAATTGACCATCAATGGCGAGCTCTCCGTCCCAAATGTAGTTGTTGTCCATTATTCTGGGACGATTGACGGTGCACGTTTTAGGATTACTCACTCTAGGAGCTATTCGGGACCCATTAAGCTTGGAGATCGATATTCGTTAAAGGCAGGTAAAACGAACGTTTCCACGCTCCCTCCCTCTTGTCCATTAGCAAGAACCGAGGGATGAATCAGCCGCCCCCAACCTAGAAGCTCGTCAGTCACACTCTGTCGGCGCTGTTCACAAACCAAATAGAGACGTCAACAAACTCGAAATCCCCCATGGTGCTTACTACGCTTCTGTGCCATTCTCGGTCTAATCGGAGTCGAGCAGTACTCAAAAGAAACAAGCTGAGTGTAGAGAAATCTTCAACAATGTCGATTTCAAGCCTGTCAACCGACAGGCTTGACAATTTGTAACTCTTTGATTTCTTAAAGAAATTTCCAATCCACCAATCATACGAGTTGATCTGCTTAGGAAAGTGTACAAATTTATAGATATTGTTCGATTTACTTAGAAATTCAATGGGTAATGAATTGGTTACAATTTTTGCCCCGACACTTTGCTAAGGAATTCACAAGAAATCGGAGACTTGAATTCAGGGTTACCGTAATTCCTTCTATCCCCGCGCGGTTAGTGTTGTCTTAGAGCCAGTGTATCATCCTGCGGATGAGAACCGAGCATGGTTTGGTAAACCAAGCCAAATACGAGTAATTTGCCCACGTGGACTGCCGTTGCTGATGAAAAGCATCCGAACCACAGCGCGAAATATTTATAAACCCACTGAGCTCGGACATTTTGTGGATGAAAATCTGATGTTTCGGAATCACTTATTCGTAACCGAATTTTTCACGAAACCACACACAAAGTATTGACTAAATGTAATGTCTCATTAGATACAAAATAGCCATTCATAAGAGAAGCCATTTCGTTAAAGAGTCCTCACTGGCACTCCTTGTCAGCCGTGACCTAATATAAAGTCTCTTGAATAGAGGACACCATCAGGCAAAGTCAGAAGTCTTCTTGCTTTCTTCAGATTGCCACTATGTTTGCAGATTTTGTGCGCATCCATATTTTTCTCAATTCATTTGTTTCAAAATTTGAAGGCTCTTCTGTCTTGATCAATTTTTCTTCTGCTCCTAACATGGTTTTCAGTGGGACTGATGTCCTATATGAATGCTAAGGGAAACAAAAGATATGTCGTGTTATTTTGGTATGAACAACCTGAAAGAACATAACGTTACCCTATAATTTATGAGGGCAATCGTAACTTTACGACAACGAAAACATTTTAGGGAATACCAAGCTCGGCAAAAAATTCAGTCAACCGGCTCATCGAAATCAACCCTGTGTACGCAACTTAACGAGCAAGGGCCCGTCAACTCAATGGTAATATTGATTCAGCCTCGGCTCTCAGTATTCGCACAGTGAAATTGAATTTCCGAAAGCTACGACGTGTCCCTGATGGACTAAAACAGACAGGTAATTGAGTTTAGAACACCAGTCCAAAAGCTTGAGCCCCATCTAGGCATCCCGGGGTCCTAGCGGTGCTAGGGAAGTATTCCACCATAATTTTTCCGCCACAGGTATGTTTGCTTCAGTGGACACTGAAATTTGGTGAGCTGCGAAAATATGAACGTAGATTAGGATGGCGTTTGGTTTGAGCACATACGCAACAAAATATGGCAGCGAAGCATCGGTGTTGAACACTGATGTCATGTTGTCGGTGATGATGGTGATGCAACGAAATGCAACATTTGGGCGTAAAAAGTTTTATTCCAGTCGCAAAGGTTTTGCAGCTAAGAGCATTTTGCGGCCAAGGAGCCCCCTCAGCCTCAGCCATCAGACCAACGGACCGAGAAACGGGACTCACTGTGGAGGCAAACTAACGAAAGTCAAGGTGGTACGACCCGAGAGGTCAAGTTTCAAGGCTACCTGGACACCCAACAATCAGAAAACAGATCAACCAACAGATCGTTTGGATTGCTCACCCAAATGGCCAATGATCGGTAAGGGTTCACCTCGGTAAGCAGACCCAATATCAATCCATGCATGCACAACAAACCGGCACTTCCACTCACAGCGCGCTGATGATGTCACCCTGACTGATGGCAAAACGTTTGCAGCCAAAATGCCCAGCTCAACGAACAAACCAACGATCATTAGTACAACCTGAGCTGCCAGTATTCTCTTCAATTGCAAACGGAAACACATGGTTGTTCTGCAAATCACTCTCCTGGGTGTACACCACCTTTCGGTTGTGGTTGTTTCATCAAGGTTCGTATTTCTGACGTGGTTGAAATCACATCCTTAATGCTTCGACCTGACTAAATTATCAGTATTCCTTTTCTGATTATCACTCAGCGTGTCTGCCGAGACCCCAGACCACCCTGGAGAATTTTGATGCATTTTGATGTATTTTGATGAGAAACCGGTCGTGGGCTGTCGAAGAATTTTCAGCAACCTTATGAGTAGTACATTGCGCAGAATTACATGCATTGCGATATCTCGAATATCGTAGCAACTGGAACATGAGGCGGCCTGGTGCAGCACATTCAATTGCATGGAAACATCACAAACGAGAGATTCAGCTGGGTTCCAGGTGAGTCTCTCGCAAAACCAAATTGATTTGCAAATGAGTGTATTTCTTGATGCATACCTGTTTGATTTCGTATGCTGAAGGGTTGAGGGCTAACGGCATTACAGACGAATCAGGGAAAGAGGGAAAGACAAGCACCAAGTCACAGTGGGTTGAGGTTATTCTATCTTCTCTGTAACCTGGGGAATAGTTCGATAGAGGACAGAAACTGCTAGCTTAGGTGTCACATATATACGACCAGTCTCGCACACACAATTAGTTCGAGTAAACAGGAGAGAGGTCGCATGTCTTGTATTTGGGTCTGAGGAGATATTTGCTTATATACACTGTACGATTACACTTGCTTTTTGAAGGGAATCTGTCAGTCATCCGACTCCGGACCCCTTGGAATCAGGCGGTATACAGATTTTTTCTCAGAATCAAACCAATCCGGTAGCCTCAGGCTAGCAAGTGGCCAGTAGATGCATGGTCCAGAAGATGCTTACCTAAGAAACAAGTGCAAAATGCTTCTGGAAGTTTAACAACCAATTTGGCTCCCACCCAAACGATAACCTATCCTTCAGATGCCGAAAAGCTTCGACAAATTATGCGTGACTGTCAAATAGTACAGCTCGATAAGTGACACAGGTTCCTGGAGAGCTCACCACAAAATTTCAGCTTGTCTGTCTGATCAGCGATCCTGGCCTTCCTTTTAATGACAACTGTACGAATCTAGAGGTGCCAACGGCAACTGAGTGTGATGGGTTAACCAGCACAGTTAGTCACTATTGGCCACCCATCTCGTTAACTGATAGCAGTGTTTTCTTTCTTTCAAGTCTGAAACCATCCGATGCTGTCTGTTACTGCCGGCTGGTAGCACCACTTAAAACGGAACATCTCTGGGGAAACTCAAGTGCCCCTAGGTGCATAGCGTCACTCTTTGGACGTTTTGCGGGTATACACCAAAGTATTCATAGTAATCGATGGACTTACGACCAAATTGCTCAGCTCAGAGAGCAAGACTGTGCTCATTGATACATTGTGAGCTAATAATCTTCTCCTCGATGGTATAATTATGGAGAATCTACTTGCCATGATAAAGCGCAAAGAAAAATCAATTAAGTATTATTTCTGGTACTCGACCGGAAGCTTCTGACTCTTATTGACTTATGAACTAGACAGATTCGGCAAACCGTGTATTCACATCATATTTGGCAAGAAATCCATTTTTCGTATCCGTACTCCCCCGGAAATTCTGGCAACTTCCTCAGGTGTTGAAGACACTTGTTCAGAGCATAACGTCCGTTTCGTCTCGTTCTCCCCTAGTGTCTGTAACAACAGGAAATCGATTCATCTAAATGAAGTACATTCCTAGTTTTTAGTCAGTTATTGTTTCAACAGGTACCTCTTTCGCCCCATCGCATAACAGTGAATCGTGTTTCTTTTCCCGGAATCTGAACCTAAATAAGATGTCACCGATGGATGTGAAATCGACCTATTCAATTTCATTTTGAGATCCAGACTACCTCTTCGAATGAGAGTGCTAGAAATTTTAGTGTTTCCCTGCTGGGCACGAAGAAAGCCCTTTCTAGGTCTCCGTATGTAGATTCCCCTATTAAATGTGATGTATTCTAGCCATTTTTGTATTCTAGGAGGCTCTATGTTTGCCAGGGTGCATAGCGAACACAATACGGGCATAAAACGAATAAGCTGCAACCTGTGAGGTGGAACCGCTTGCCTTCCGGGTTGAGCACAGATCTCCTTCTGGTTTCCAAACCCTGAAATTGTCCACCACATAGAAACATGCTTTTTTTACGCTGCGCGTAGCAAGCAGTCGTTTTCATCAACAAAAGCCAGATTAAAAAGAATTGGGAACAAAATTTTACTTGTTACTTCTGGTTCGGCCTGGCTAATGATGGGTTACGAAAAAAACCTCACTCTTACTACCGGTAGTGCCAACCCAAACCAGAATAGATCTTTCGATCTGCAGATGTTTTCATTGCGCTACAACGTTGAACCAGCATGTTGAAAATCTGAACTCATTCAGCTACAAATTAAAATGTATAACTGGGGATAAAAGGCAAAGAAAACTGACAACTCATGACCGTCTTTCCTCTAGAGAGGTCAGTCGGCTCAATGGGACTGCATTAACCTTTCTTTTTCCGGTTCAGCAGGGTGTCCTCAAGTCCGATAAGTCTGGCATATGCCTCCCAACACAGAGAATCGTTTAGTTGGAGTTCCTTCTTTGGGTATCCCGTCAACCTACAAACCACTCTCTCGCTGTAGACCTGCATCTACTCTGCCTACTTATCATCGTCGCCCAAATGTGTTTTTTGATCTACAAATGATTCATAGCACCAAGCTCGCCTATATACGGACTTGTCGACCACATCATTATTGGGCCATTAGTTGGAACCGCACGCCATCTCCACAAACCCACACCTACTTAATGGCATGCACTAAAGCTTGCTTGTTCACTTTCGGCCAAATGATGGAGGCACTTCACATCAGCTGATATTTTCATTGTCCATTACCAAACAAATAGGAGCACGCGGAATCCAAAACTCAGTGCAGAACAACCTCCTGACCACTAAGTGTTGGAAATCAGAAGAACACATGCGCTGTAAATTAAGAAAAGGTGGGTATTGTATTAAGGCCACACTAAAAGGTTACAAGCAAGGAACAGCACAAGTCTACTAAGTGACCGAGGCCAAGACTGAGAGACTACAGAACGGCGTAACACGGTGAACAATAAAGCGAGGAACTGGTGGTTGGAAAACCTTCGAAAGCCTGGCGGTGCGTGTTTGCAAGCTTCCATTACTGTAATTCTGTGGGAATAAGGTAAGCACAGAATGATGAGGGTATCCACACGTGGCACACTAGTCACGATGCTACTGAAAACTCTTCGAAAGCCCACACCCGGTTTTGCCCTTCTCGGGGCTAATCAGGTAAGCGTAGTCCTCGAGTGTCCATCACCCTTATGTTGTGCTTGAAGCCAAATTGGGTAGTTCTCGACAAATACTCTCATTTGCGATATCTCGAATATCGTACCAACTGAAACATGTAGTGGCCTTTGTTCAGCACATTCAGTTGAATTGAACCACCATAAACAGGAGATTCAACTGGATTCACTTCAGTCTGCAGTCGGAATCAAAACCGAATTCTTGTGCAAATTTGTCGAAACTACCAGGGCGGTTGTGCGGAACACGAGCCACTTCGCAACCTGGATCTTGTAATTATCAAAGGAAGTTACGCAAAGCCTGTGAAGGCGAATGGACTTTCACAGATAAGTGCCATATAGGTTTAGTTTGATCAGGCGGGACTTTGAGACAGGTGTTATAAGGAGAGAGTAAACACACTTGAATCTCACTCAAAGGTCGTTTTGTTCTCGATGACGCTGTTGTTTGTATAGCTGGTTGTGAATTAAATGTTTTGCTGGTGATATTAACCAAAAAAACAGCGCTGAACACATTTGGCACTGCATACAAACTGCGGACTGCTGTAGAGCTTGTCACTTTTTTAGGACGATGTTCAAGAGGAAATCTGTTTTTTGGCTATACTTCACTGACTACGGTTTCGGTCACTTAACTGGATGAAAACAGGTTAATTCTGAGGAGAAGCCAAGGCTTGAGGAAGGATATTTCTGACTCCCTTAGAGCTTTTCACCCCATACTCTAGAGTCGCCTTCAACCAATATTTGTTTGTTAGAAACCGAGAACGGCGCAATGCAATGGACCTTTAATAAACAGATATGATCTCACGGTAGCAGTGTATCGAACTATTTTTGTCGTCACCTGTGCACACCACGGTTAATAGGATGAAACGAAATAAGTGAGCCGACGTTGTAAGCAGAGTCATTAAAATTGATGAAAAATACCTCCATCTTCTGAGACTGAGGTAGCTTTTCCGCTGCATATTTGGTTACTGAGACATACGTTTCAAATTGAATTTACGTGACTGTGGTCTAAAGAGACCTTCGCCTGTCTGGGCACAAGTGGTCTGGTGAGCGCACACCAAAGACAGCAAGCTCTTAGTTGAGGTCTTCAGAAATTCATGTCGATGGCCGGGCCGGGATTTGAGCGCCGGTTGTCTGACATGTGAGGCGAGGCTGGTTGATGAACGCAACTCAGCTATTATAACAGATGCGTTCACGCTTGAGCGATGTGATTCGCTGAATCTCATGAAGGCATAATCCTTATTTGCGCATAGCTTTCTAGATCCAGGTAAGCTTAGTTGGAATTGTTTTGAACGACGCATACTCATTAATCATCAGTCACACTGCAACATCAGATAGTAATGTCAACGAAAAACACCTCTTTGCCTCCTCTAGACACGTATGACCTGTCTGTTTGACGGTTCTTTTGGCATTTTCCCGGTGGATTCTCTCGGGGGAACAGAATTTTTTTGTTTCCCTGGATTAGTTTGACACCCCGAAGTTGGATGGGTGAAAGTTGCTTACAGAGGTTCCGATTCTCCGAGGAGCACCTGTAAAAAAGCTCACGGTGTTGGGTTTTTATATCATATAATATGATTGATTATCCTTAATGTGCTTCGGTAACATAAAGTACTTTTTTACCTTACTTTAATGGCAGTTAGTTCTTCATAAACCGAAAAAAATGCAGAATAGTCTCGTCAGTTTGATGCGCGGGCTAGATACGAATCAAGAACAAAGTTTGCTGAGATATTAAGCGGCGCAGATTTTTTGACAAAATAGAGCCGGAAATAGTTTTGTGGAATTTTGGTTACACGGAGTAGATGGACAGTTTGAAGTGCATTCTATGAAGCTGCTTTCCATCAGAAATGTTTTTACCATATTTGAATTAATCAACCCCTAATTTGTCTCACAGTTCTTTTAGATCCGTTATGAAGTTAGACGTGAGTGAACTTTGGCTGATTGTTCTCCCGTAGTCCTCTAAAACTCATAAACGAGCCTACAAATCGAAAATGAGTGCTCGAAATTCGCTATCTGCTAATGCGATTCAGCTTTGTGGACTTTCAAAAGTGGTTATGACATTACATCCGTCTTAGCTAGAGTTTGTACTGACAATGTAATATTCTGACCCATATAGAGTGAAACGTTTAATGCTAATTAGGTAACCTTGAGTGAAAACCAGTGTTAATAAAACTCTGAGTCATGTGCATGTATTAAGTTGAACGAAATGAGACACAATAACAAGTAGAACATATTAGTATGACTGTTGAAATTAAGTTAATTTTTTGTGAACAGGTTGTGGCAACAGACCCCCACTTATTCCTAACATTGAACTCGAGATAGATCAGTGGATAACGCGCCAACTTACTGATCGGAAGGTCCGTGGTTCGAACCCAAACCCGGGCATATCGACTGCTTCTATCTAGGCTTGGACAACCTGGCAATATCTCAGCCCTCATGCTTCCTTCGGGGAGAGGGGCGCATGGCGGGTATGCACCGTGAGGGTGTTACAGTCGGACGATTATTATTTCAAACATACCAACGGATAGCTTTTCGTCCTTGCAACACACAAGTGCTTTCCACACGTGTTGCATCTTCTATAAGTCTGTGTTCATAACCTCTGCTTGTTCCGTTATCCTAATCAAAAGCGGAACGGTATACATATGAAGTGGGAACCAAACAGTCTAGGCTGTTGGACATCGTTCTGGAAACACCATCCTTTGCGGTATCTGTGTCCATGTTAAGCTGAGGACAGAGTAAAATGAACGATTCATCCAGTTTGGGCCGTTCAGCCGGTGGATAGTATCGCACTTCGCGGACGTGTGGATGCCAGAACATGTCTTTACCGTCGAATCATGAAGATCAAAATGGCTGCAGTACTGAAGCAAGGATGAACGTTTTGGAGCTTTTCCGCGTGGTACACAAACCTGAGCGTATTAGCCGACCAATCGCGTTGCTATAGTGTGATGCTGGCTGCCACAGTGCCTTAAATGGTATCACATTCGAGTCGTATACGCAAGAGTAGAGTTAAATGGAACGCAAATGACACTAAAAATGGTGAGTCCACTCACATAGCGAATAAAGTCTATGCATGAAGCCTCGTTAAGTGCTGTTCTGTGTTGCTATGGCGGTTCGAACACATGTATAATTGTCTTGTTTAGTTTACTACTTCACTAAAGACCTTGCCTTGTTAGAAAGATGTTTCTTTTAAATTCCGGGATCTAAAACTTAGTGAAGCCCCTCTCTCCTAAGCTTCTGGCGAGTTACTAAGATATTTTGCTTCCCACCGCCTACCTAAAGTCATACGGGAAGACAGATAAGATATAAAGGACAATCCATCGGTCTGCATCGTTGGGCTAAGTTGAGACATCCGTATAATCTGGCTAATTCAGCCCCTGAAGTAAGTCGATTCAGCTTGAATGACCAAATCGACCATTTGCCATCTTGATCGTTGACTTCTTGAGATCTTATACTGCCTGGTTGTTTTCAGTGAACTTTTGTTCCAGGAAACGCCTAGATCTCAACTATGGCGTTCGTAGCTGGTGTACTCATTCCACCTCGAAGCACTTCAGGGACAGTGCGAGCACTTGCAGATAAGATGGAACAGTAGGGTCCTTAAGCTTGGCTGTAGGTGTTGCTTTACCTAATGCCGATTTGTTATCTAGTTGTGGAGTGTTGAAGTGCACCTAGGTCGCACCACTAGACGACGCACGGTAAAATTAAGATTAGATGACCGATCAGGTCATGTGATAGACGCATTGTAGTAATCTTCAAGAACCGTCACCGAAAGTATCAGCTGTCTAGCGCGACAAGATCCCAAAAGGCTTTATGTAGACTAGTCAGCTCGAATCTTCGCGGGAATGCGCAACCCTTGCTCATGGGCGTTCCAACGGTTAACGAACCTTTTTGGGCGAATAGTACAGTTGCACAGCTGACTCAACACATCTTGCAGTACAGGAACTAGGTGAGTTCCTCAGTGCTGTTTTTTTGAAATACCAAAGATTTGTCTTGTTTGCAGTTAGAGTTAAAATGGTTGTTGGCTACGGGGTTTCAGAACGCAGGTTCATATTAGCAGGTAGATAAACAATCTTCAGTTAGGAGTAGTAAAGACAACTGTGAGGTCATACACTACTCATAAGGTTACTGAAAACCCCTGGACGGCCCACCGGATTGCTATGCCGATGAGTGTATTTGTCCAACTAAGAGGTCAATTTACGCTTCTTTACCCACGATGATTTTCATTGACTTCGGGGAATTATGTGAAAAGCAAGGTAAACAATCAGTGACCGCTGATTTCAACTGTTGCCATTTCGTTCTGGTTTGCATGAGTTTCAGTCAAAGTGTCACCATCAAATGTTGATTGCAGATCAGAAAAATAAGACTGCCGTTCGCTGAATCTGGACGAGGTTGTTTAACAAAACTGTCTGAAAAGATGGCTACCCAACTGGTCCCAAAGATTTTCCAACTGATTGAGGTTTACGAAAATTTCTGCCATATTTTCTTTCCGTTTTTTTGACGCAAAACAGTTTACTTCTTGAATAATCTAACAGCTTCAAGAAGTTTGCTTGTCCTTCTCCTAATGTAATCACCACCAAGATGTCGGAAATTGCCACTTCAGGGAAAGTTCAACTGATTGTAGTCCAGTTTCCTCAACGTTCAGCTTCAAACTTTTGTGCTCTGTACTACGAATAACTCCGGTTCTATTAAGTTTTATTCTTTAGGTTGTGGTGAATCACTCTTGGCTGCACAGGATCACTTGTTATACACCGATTCCTGAAGTATGCTTCAAGAGTGGGGAGATCCATAAGGAGAAAAAGACCAAAATTAGACGTGCGGAGGGCCGTCAGGGCAAGAAATACAGACCAGAACGCAGCATAGATTACAGTCGGGCCAATCAGAATTCAAGTGCGATGATTATCAATAGCCAATAAGGTTGCTGCTCAAAGCAGCTCTTCGCAAACTATATAAGCGCAAGCACGAATAGAGGGATTGCCCACCCAACAGCGCACTGGAGATGTCTCCTCTAGCGGGGACGAAAAGTCCGTAAGTCAGTCGCCAAGCTTGGCGAACAGATCAAAGGCCATCTGATCAATTACCAGTAAATGCACCCGAGCTACCAACATTCCACCACATTACCAATCAGGGATGTGTATCCATTATTTCTGATTAGCCTGGTTGGCATGGATGTTCCATCTGCCAAAATGTTGATCCCCGTTATCATGTGCTCATCATTAACGTAGCCGTCACTGGAATATGACAGAAGAAAATGCCCACAGGCCTCTTCGCTTACTTCACTGGGTCTGCGTGGATAAACAAACCGGTTTGACCCTAGCCCATACGTTAATGAAAAGGCGCCATTTGGGATACGTAGATATGCATGCCCTCATGGTCATGATTGCGAAGCCTTGATAAGACCATCAGGCTTGGATTGTTTCTTATCGTCGTAAATAGTCGAAAACAGCTGACCACGTTGATGATTAATTGAAAGCATGTCATCAAAAATATGAGAGAGCTATGACTCACCTTCAAAAAATGCGTATAATACATAATGCAATATGTGAACGCGAACTGGAAATGTGAGTCTGTCGTTCCTCATGCATTTCCCTAGGATTGTGAAACGTGTTACCATAAACAAATAAAACAACATGATCGCAGTTGTCGATCGTTTGGGTGGTGCTGCTTTCCTTCGAGTAACTGACAGCTTGTCAGACGAAGCTGGCATATTGGGGATTGGCGAAAACAACTCATCATCAGCGGAATGACGCGACGACAAAACATCGCTCTTCCATAGCTGGTCGAGGTGGGCTGGCAAAAAGTAGATCCGGTTCGACACTTGTCTTTTCGTTTTCTGATGAACGGCATCCGACATCCGTGCAACTCAGTTGGTTCCAATTCTCTCTCCGGTGATTATTTTTCAGGTAAGCTTATGTTCCGTGGGAGTTAAAATGCACGCGATTCCACTATTTTCAGCTACGCAGAACGCTCGCTGCTTCCGGTGTAGCTGAAATTCAACCCAAATCAAACTATTGTGGATATGGTTTACGAATTTAAGCAGTCAAGCTGTAGAGGAAAGCACCTTTGTCATCCCAAGCTCTCTTCCCAGGAACTTTATTTTCCACAAGTTTTGTACTTTTGGGACGCTGAACTTCTACCTCCTCTACTATAACAACAAAGTCACCTCTTCTTAGACCTGTTCGCAGCGCTTACGTACCACTGGTACATCACTGTCCTTCATACAAAACCCCAACACAGTGCCCCTCAAGGGTGACGACCATTGGAGAAGAGAGTATTTTCTCCTCTCTGTTAGGGAGGTCTCAACTGGAGTAGCTTTTATTCAAAGGACTCCCTCTTTGGTGAAGGGTCTTTCGCCGAAAGTAACCTGGCGATTACTGGTTGCTGAAATGAGCCGGTCAACCGTGTAGCGGTCACCAACTAGATCACGTGTCACAAGCAATCAAATCACGTAACAATTCCTGTTCCACTGGAAACCATAGCCGACAACATGTACACTACAACTTCCCATCCATTTTTGTTTTCGCGGCCACCACCTGCGTCACGCGCCAGACTGACGAACTTCAACCATATCAGGTCAAGTTGTATTCATGTTCGTGCAATTATCAAACACGAATGGATACCCCTCTCTTCACACTGCACACAATAAATAGGCATGCAACTCGGCCCAAAAAAAAACACTCACGCACAGGACAGGAAGTCAACCGAGCTCCACAAGTCTCCGCGGGCAACTACGGAACACGTGTAGCAGCTATACTGCAGAAAAGACATGTCCCGCGTCCGCAATTTCACTCAGGAACCCTCAGCAGTTGTCTTCAAACGATGAGTCACCTTTTGGCTTATTCCCTTCTTGCATTGTATTTGTTTTTTATTAAGGTGCACCTAACTTTTGTAATCATCATCATTCTTGTAAAACAGACATTTGCTTGTCACCTTCTGATAATCAACCTAATTAGGTTACAACCAGATCATTAATAACCGCACCAACCATAGCTGCGCGCATTTCGGTCACCCTAGCCTGCATATCAAGTAGTCGAAATAGATCACCGAAAATCGGCCGAGCTTTAGTTTTGACAAAGTCGGTGAATTCGCAAATGAGAAAAATTACGAACAGATCATGATTTAGACATCTTGGTGGATGGTGAAGTTTGGAAAGTGAGGTAAGTTGTCTGCTAAAAAAGAGCATCATTTGGGAAAAATATGACCTGAGATTATGTCCGTTCGTCATAATCGTTCCTTTGGGGAGAAATTATCACGATGTGGCACAAACTCTTCTCTCTCTCTCTAGCGCAGAAGCAGCAGTATTCAGCAGCGGTATTCACATGTTTCTTGTACGCTAAATTCACGGATATTAGATAATTAATCAGCCACTGGTAGGCTTAACGTCAGTATATTGGTATTTCGGGTGTGTTTACTGGCAGTCAATCGGGTCGGTATTGATCTCTTCATTGAGATCGGTAACTGGCTTGCCAAGTTTTCGCCACTATTGGAAGAGACGTCATCAGTGAGCCCTGCACCGTGCCAAACTCGGTGGACAGAATCACAGCTTTAAAGTGGTTTCCCCAAATTGGATGCAGAGTCGATAGCTAACGCCGGGCAGTGTCTTGAGTTATGAAGTATTAATATCTGTCACAGTCCAGCCCCTGTCCTGGCAACCTCTCTGGATTTTGAATGGCGTTTGTCGGAGCGCTGCAGTAATCCACCGTTCGGAATCAACTAAGTTCCCCGAAAGAAAAGATGGCCACATGATCTTGTGCCTTAAATGATCGTGAGTATAGCTAAGGCGTCCAGTGACAACAAGCCTTGGAAGAGTGCTTTCCAATGGGCCTATCAACGGCTTGGCTTGTAACCCTGTTTGACACGGTCAGGGTTTCCGCATGCGATGCAAACCCACGGCCGACTGAGTTGACCGTAGGTTGCCCTCGAGCTAATCCCACTCTCTGTTATGCTAGCCTTTCTGAATTTTGTATCTTCTCGGGCAGCTTTCAGACCAGGACCATGAAACTGCTATCGGAGGGTGCGACCAGGTGATGAACTCTAATGGTCGCACTAGAGTTACCTTTTGCGTTTCATTCTACTTGGATTGCAGACAGATTTTAGGTGATCATTTTATGCTGGTATTCATCGTCGCGAATCACATGCACCATGTATCACGTGACAGTGTGTGAAGTTCCGCTGGTTACCACACCCTCATCAAGTAGACGAACAAGTGTAGCTGACGGACGCAAACTGTTGCAATCAGCTGACTGACGCGTTTCCGACTGCGTTCGGGCGGTAACGAGACACCGAGGCGACTGTCCGCTCAAATACTTTGACAAAGTGACCAAGTTCAGCGCGGATGCAAGGGATAAGTCATATGTTCATCTGGAAAGCTAAATCGCAAAGTGATATCACGGCGTTTGCACACGTTTTGGAAATTCCAGGACGTTTTTCAGGATAGAATTGTGCTATTTCAAGAACTGGAAAGTATTGGCTCGTAAGCTTGAGAAGTTGGGAACAGGATTTCACTCACTGCTCTTTCTGTCGGTTTACTATTCCACTGGATACCGTCCTCCGAATTGACAATGACAAATGAAATTACTTGCGCCCATGTGTGAGGAGTCTGGTGGCTGTTTGGGACCATTTAAATATCTCTTATCAGCTACTAGAATGATCCTCATAGAAGCAATTTATTGGTTGTTTATCAGCTAGCTGTTGATCTGTTCACCGAAAACAACAGCCACCTGATCAACAACCAATAAACTCACCCGAGCTACCAATATTACCAGCAGCAAGTTGATTGTCCTGGAGTTTATTCGGAATAGGTTTGAGGCAAATGTTTGTTAGCTTTTACACGAAACCGGCTGAGATTCATTTGCATCAAGTGATTAACAAAGAAGGCGCTGGAAATCGCGTACAGCCCTGACGGTTGAAGAAGATATCCTCGCTTGCATCCTCTTATTCCCCACGTTCAACAGTCAGCTTCTCGGCTCCATGAACAAGCTCAGGTGTATAGGTAACATACATGGATAAATACATAACAAAAGCCTCCTACTGGAAAATACCCTGAAATACCTTGAAAGCGCTGGTAATGGTGTTGAGAGTGTGACTAATTTTTGGTCGCTCGGCAAAACTTTCTTCCGAAGACCGTTGTACAAGCTGTCCCACCGCTGTCCCACAAGAATTCCCACTGGATTTGGCCGTTTCCACGGCAGGAACATACGGGGAAAGCTGTGTAAACAATCTTGAAAACTTGAATTCTTCCAAATCCCCCTCATTATAGTCGCCACGGCAGATGTCTCAGTCTGCACTGGGAACTCGTAGGATATTCGAAAAAACGCAATCCATTGTGAGGCGCCAAATGGGTGGGTTTACAAGTTAAGGCGCCGACTATGTTCGCTTAATCAGTAGCTATTTTGGAGCGACGTAAAAATGTTTTGTTGTAACAGATTGTTTTCCAAAAAAGCTAGCAGGATGTTCTCGATGCACGCAGTCTAGTTGCCGACGGGTTTGGCCGTGGCTGCAAACAGATGACGCCAAGCATGCTCGGCAGGCACTGCCTCAAGACTGCCCAGTTGGACAGGCCCAGTGACTAATGACCCATAGGCCTGAGTACAGTCAGTGTACAATGCGAAGTATGTGTGTGCCACATGGCGTTCAGTCAGAATGATTATGTAAGCAACAGAATGATGAACTGACCAGTCGGTATAAACAGAACTGTAAAGGATTGAAACCAATCAGTGATAGTATTTTACGTGTGTTCTACCGTTCGATCACAAAATGCAGATCAAGAGTCGTGACTTGAACTGTTGTCAGTCCTGATTTAGTTGGTGCTGATCATCCTGGAGCTGTGTGATTAACTGTGACTTTATTAAAATCCACAGATGCTTTGACCGGCTTTTGAGGCAGCTGTCACGTGACAACATCATTCAACTTCGGGTTATTCTGTGGGTGCGCAAATGCGAAGGTCCTTGACTTCCTAAATCGCTGAGCACCAGCCAGAGAATTTGTGACTGGGATGGACATTTACCATTTCCCAGAAGACTGCAAACCTAAGTCCCGCTGTTTTTGTCCAACGGATATTTAAAGCAAATTCAATGGAAGCTTTTGAATTTTGAAATCAGTGCCTGATGTTCTTGCAATCAGCTCATCCATTGGAAGACTGAATGCAACTCGAAATTCTGTCATTTTCACTGTGACACCTGAATCCGTTTTTTCTCGTTAACGTGACCCCTAAGCCAATAGGCCTACTAGCAGTTGACTACCAGCTTGTTTATGGTCGATATTGGTCAGTAACAAAAATCCATGAACATTTCTTTGTTGACCATGGAAAGTGACAGGTTCTCCCCCACTGATGCACAAGTGTCGAATTTATGGATTATGGGGTTGACACAAGTGCCACGTTTGCGCTAATGGTTGAATTGCGTGAAACAGACAATGAAAGGACAAAAACCGTCTTTCCCATATAAATAGCAAATCCATATTCTGGTGACATATACGGTATTCTTTCCAATAAGCTCTCTAAAAGGGGACCACCCCCGACCAAGAATGCCTCAGTCCGGTCGGTTAGGATTTTGCTTGGGATCCGTAGGCACCAAGGATCAATATTGGTGCTCACGTTGCGCTTACTCCCGACACAACAACGGAAAACCCGGGAAATCGGCTTTCGTGTGACTCAAGATCGAGTAAGCCTCTGAGCTGCCACATCATAACGAGTGATGTTTTCGAGGCGATGGGTCCAATTGCACAT
>SJOL01003358.1:359375-370069 GCA_004794785.1 Opisthorchis felineus | reverse complement strand
TACCTCAGATGTCTTTCGATAGATATTTGAGAAACTGAGAACACAGTCCGTCTAGCCAATGAGATAAATATTCTTGCGTTTGGTTTTCAAACTGATTCCAATGAACCTGAGTTTGATTTAAAACGTTTGACTTTGGAGATGTGAAGTGCTAGCTTATCTAGCCAGGATTGATGTCACACTGACGATATTTCCTCGCGTAGCGACGAAACGTTTGCAAGCCAACGGCGAACAGATTAGATGCCATCCGGTCGACAACCTACAGTTTATACCAGACATGATTTGAGTCTAAAATCTAAGAAATGTAGACCGCCTGATGAATGTTTTCCTAAAAGCCTAAATTCCATGGTGCACTGCTAGCTAATCACCAATGTGGTTTAATGGTAGTCGTGTCCTGGGGCAGCTGGAAGCGTGAATCATTCGGCTGAGTTCGGACGCGTAGTACTGAACAAGGAAAAATGTCGACTTAGGAAGAGGTTGAGCCAAGTGACTGGGGACTATCGCAATAACGGAATCAGCAAGAGGGGTTGTGCGAAGTGATTACGAAGTTGCTCCGCTTGGGAATGGTGGTGTATTTAACTATTAGCAGGAGTTGAGTCTTAGATTCCCCTCCCGTCGGCTCCGCAAGTGCGATTCACGAGGACGAACAAAATTACCTGATGCAAAACACGTGATATTCATGACAGGAGTAGATAAACGGATGACAGTTAATGGAATGCGCTGCCCATCGGTAAGACGAAGTTCACTCTAGATGATCCAGGATGCCATTTAGTTGAAAATTTGGTTTGCCCAAACGCACGAAATATTTGAAGGAATAAGTAGTCTTTGGGAATTCTGGGCCCGGTGAATGGTACGGAAAATTGTAATTTCCGGTCTGCCACCTGGCAGAATGTATCGAAGCCTTCCTATGGACCAGACATGTGGATGATCTAACGCCGGTGTGAGCATGGTAGTGGATGGAAGCACGTTCCTACAGGGGCACTCATGGAGAGAACATAGTTGTTCGCGCCTGTAGGCTTGCCCTGTCAGGTGAAATCCCATTGTGATCCAGTTCCTTGAGCACTGTACGCTACTGAGTAGAATGATGGTCAGTCAGGTTATTGCGTCAGTGGTGCTGACGCACCGTTCCGTCCCCTAACAATGCACTGATGATGTCGCCTTGATTAGTGACGTTTGCGATGAAATGCCTACCAAAGCGAACAAATCAACGCCCTGTTACGAAGTTATGCAATCATATATAAAAAAATTGGAACTAATCAGAGAATATCGGCTAAATCTCTATCTTTCAACTGAGTATGTTGCACAAAAGTCACCTTATGTTTTATATGGAACGATCTTGAGACATCAAAGCTGGCAATATGTCTAAAAATTGGTAGCTCGGGTGGGTTGATCAGGTGACAGTTGATCAGTTGGCAACTGAACTGCAAATTCTATTGTGCAAGGGGACATCGCCAGTGAGTAATGCCGATGTCCCCTCGCAAGCCAATTGCTAAGGTCAGCGAACATATCAACTGTTACCTGGTTAAAAGCCAATAAGATTTCGAGGTATGTTTCTCAACCCAACACTACTTGTGTAAGGCTGATGAATAGTCTTCAACATCTATTGTTGGTGAAATGGTGCGATTTCTCCAACGGCTTAGTTTTTGTTGCTGCTATTGTGCACTCTGTGTACCTATTTCAGGTTCGAGAGCCCAAGTTTACTTTGCTGTTGAAGGTGATAACAGCAGAATTCTACCGACATCATGAAACGCTAGAGACCAAAAGCTCACTAAGAATTATTGAAAGTTCAAGGGTCCACTTGTCAAGAAGAGGTGCGACTTGAATTTCTTCCTTCTGTACATCACAGTACGTTGAATGTAAAAACGAAATAGGCCATGGCTAGTTTCACGTCTCACTCTTCTGGAAAACTCATTGATTGACTATTTTTTGCGGGAAGTTTTATCCAGATCCACAGGTAGACATTCGTGTCTTCTTGGAGTTACCCATCTTTGTACACCAGAGTTGCCAGAGGTAGCCTTGCAGACCATTCGGAGAAACCGGATAACTTGGAACGATCAACAGGAACCAGTGGCTTTTCAGCTAATACTTTCAGTTTTCCGCTCGTAAGCATTCGGTGTTCCTGGCAGGAAAACAGCTTGGTTATCCGCGCGAATAGCAATTATATAGAATGCCTTTTCCTACCTGATGGGCCTAAGGCGACTAAAACTGTATCGTAAACCACAAGGCATTCCATCCGATAAGTAACCTCGGCATGCTGAATCTGTCGCCAGTGAGCAAAATAAATCAAAAGGCAATTACCGTGCCGTTATTCAAGCTAGTCACGCCTCCCTGTTTCGGTTATTTTGGGACTTACCAATTCCGTCTTCAGCCGTTCGAGAACCACCACAAGGAACCGAGAGAACACACTGGAGACACTGTTTCTGCGGCTTTCGTGTTGCTGACATAATTGTGTGGGCAACAAAGGCCTGCTGGATTTGTCGAATGAAACCTCAGAAGATCTCAGTTCTCTTGTAGTATAGGCGTTGATTGAACGATTGGAGTGAGCTTCATACTGTCCTTTTACTTAGGTGAATGAAGGGTCATTTCATTGCTCTGTTGTTGTAACGTGCATAACCCGGGGTGAGGTTGACTGAACGTCCGGAAAGCCGTCTGGCTTGGTGTAGGCGATGAATGCAGCGGTCAAATAGTTTGGAGAAATGCGCACTGCACATCCAGTGCCTCTACTTCGTTCGTTTACATGTTGCACCTCAATTTGAGTGCAGATTTGAGCGATGGACGACTCGGTTTTTGGAGAATGCATTCCTCACCCACTACTCATAATGGGTCTGTTACCTGGATGGAAGTTCTAGTTATCACAACACTAGTAAACTGGATGCGCCAGCCGTGAACGGCTTAGACACACTGCTTCGGTTGTTTAACAGAAAACACTTTGTCCAGCTCCGGTGGCGCATTTGTGATTTATTCAACCACTCACTGACAGTCAATAAACACTCATTTGCATACAACGTCGTGCAAATAGGAGAGCAAATTAAGACTCGAGTCGGTCTCCGCCCAAGAATACTCCAACCAGATATGTAGCTTCCAGACTGCCTAATGAGGTCCGAATTCCGAGGAACTTGTGTACCGAGGTTTGGGGACATTCAAGGATGACAGTTCTTCTGGTGTTTTGACCGAATTATTGCTTTTAGCGTTTCCGAAATTGTTGAGGACCGAAAACCGACTACTGTCACTTTCAAGTGAGATGTCGTCCCATAAGTTAAGCTAATTTATACTGAAAAGCCGAGAAACACGGTACAGCTGTTTCTTCCTTATTGAGAATCATGAGCAGTGCAGATCTCACAAAAGTGAGAGGATTTCGAACTTGAGATCTCCTGGCTATTAGTTTGAACACTTAACCGTTCGGCCAGGAGAGGTTGATCAGCAATGTGCTTAGTCCTCACTAAGACAGGATATGGCACCACTCGTGCATCAATGGCGGAAACACATCACGTGGTCACGTATTGATTGGCTCCTCGAGTGGTGACTTTTCAAATGGAAGTTCCTCTGATCCTGTGTAATTATTCTTCCTATGAGCCACTTGTAGAATGATCGTGGTGTGAGGAGGTTTTGTGTTCTTCATGTGAGATTTCGTCCTCTCAGTGAGGACGATGCGGCAGGATTCACGAAAAATGTTTCCACAGCTGGGATGAAAATTCTTTTGGTAAATCATTTATAAACAATTACCAGGTATTTCAAGTGCTGTGGAATTCTCGGTCATTGTAATGAAGACGTGACCAGATACAAATCGACAAGTCCATCCATTCTTTACTGTCCGACAACTTATTAAAGCCGAAAAATTCACCCATTTTACCTTAAGTACTACTGATTAGTCGTTTTGCACTAGCAAATTCAAACAAATTTTTTTCCAGTGGCAGTCTCATCCTACCTGATTTTGAATATTCTAGATAGATCCATATCAAAAACTACCCAGTGCACACCCGAGTAATGCGCTGCCGTTGTCAAATATGGGGAAAAACGGGAGCAGCAAACCTCCACTTTGAAATAGGAAGCAGTGTCGGCTTTCTTGACAGTTGAGTTTGTTTGTGACCTAGTACTCGATCCATGGCCGACGACAGATTGGAAAACGAGTAGGCCTATCGGTCATTGCGCTCAAATCCATCTTTAACTTTGTTCTTGAGTGCCGAGACAGGGCCAATGAGTTAGTTTCCTGAATAGGTCAAAGCGGGAAACTTTTTTCTCCATAGTCCTTGACTGACACAGTCAGGAAATCAAGCAAAGTCGGTTACGTCCATAGTATTTTACGCAGTTTCAAAACACTGAAAGTATATTTCCCCCGAATTGTTGCGCACAATTCCGCGCCATACAACGAACACGGTTCCCTGGTGATGAATGGCTAGCAAACTTGTTCAGTCAGCAACCAGACGAACAAGATTTCTGTTACCAGACAGTTATCCGTTGAGACTGTCCAAATTGATTAATGGATGAATGGTGTGTCATTAACTGATGATGGGCGTAGTGCATACGAGAAATTCCTTCTTTTGGATACCCTGATGAAGAGACTAACATTCATAAGTGTCCCTGAACGTGGGAGGGTGCACAAGTCCATGCCAACTTATTCCGGGACTCTGCCAAATTTGTCTTTCCTTGCTAGAAAATTCCGTTTGAGAAAAATTGCTCCAAATAAAACGTTTTTTCTGCGTGGTTGAGATGAAACCCGCTTTCTTCCAAACTTACCTTTTTCAAGCCCTGGCGCGGCCATAATGGTTGAGGAGCTCTGATAATAGCGAAACTCGAGTTCACTGCTTCCCACGCTTGACGTGGACTCACCAGAATAAATACATCAGGACTGGAGGGCTGCTGTTCAAACAAGAGTGGTGTGAATCTACGCTTATTGTTTTCCAGTGCTAACACTTTCAGGCTATAATCTTTGCTGAAATAACAGCTAACTTTACACGTGGAGAGTCATTGGTGAGATAGATTGCTTGCCACATTCCGTTTCGTTTACGCGATACATTTGCTCGAGTCTGTCACATGCTGCACCCTAAGAAGTTACAGATCTTAGTATGTAGTCAAAATTTGATCCATGATTATCCAGTCCTGGTGTGTGTATGTCGCAGCTTCCCGGATAAAGTCACTTTTTTCAGGGTAAGATATCGTGATTACTATTTCGGCCAGAATCTTATATAGGCACTCACATCTTGGATATTTGAACGCTAAATCGAAGCTTATTTAACCATTAAATTTTGCACCTGGAATGCTTTGACCCAAAAGAATGTTCTCCCTCAGTAGTTGCGCCTACAGAGCCGGAAACATCTTCATATAGAGAAAAATTGTAAACATCTACTGTTTTGTCTAGGGGCTTCAGGGTCACTTGTAGTTACACAACTGATGCGTAGCCCGTTATTTTCCAAATGTAACACACTACTCATAAGTTTGCTGAAAACTCTTCGATGGCCCACAACCGGTTTCGATCTTATTGGGCCAATCAAATAGGCACAGTCCCGAGTTTCCGCCAACCTTAAGTTTTACTTGAACCCAATTTGTTCCGGATTTTGACAAATACACTCATTTGCATATCAGTTTGGTCGCAAAAGAGACTCAACTGAGTCTCTCGTTTATGATATTCTGCATCTGAATGTGCCGCACAGGGGCCGCCTCATGTTTCGGCTGCTACGATATTCGAGAGATCACAGTACATTTTGACAAAGGAAACTACTCACAAGTTTGCTGAAAACTCTTTGACAGCCCACGACTGGTTTCTCTCTTCTTGGGGCTGATCATGTTGGCGCATTCCCAAAGTGTCGTACCAAGTGAAACATGCGGCGGCCTGGTGCAGAACATTCGGTCGAATCGGACCATCACAAACCGGAGATTCAGCTGGTTTCATTCGGGTCTCCCGTCATGACCAAATTTATGTGCAAATGAGAGTATTTGTCCATGCGGATCCCGGTTTTCAAGACCGTAATTAGGTGGTAGAAAACTGAACGTAGAGAACAGTAGAATTTGAGTAATATCTTGAATCCATAGCCCAACGCTGAATTATTTATTAGGATGTACCTGTACTACAACGGATATTCTGCGGCAGTCCTAATAGTTAAACGTGAGTGCTTGCATGTATATGACTTTGCTGTCCATTGTGGTGCACTGAAAGCGTTTGCTTTTCCCTGACTTGTTTGGCAGTCATCGTTTATTGGTCATAAGTATTGTCGGTTTAAGAACTGCCGTCTTTCTTCCAACTCTGGCCTCATGTCCTCCTGTTCAAACAGACTACAGTGCGTTCAGTGTGTTCAAGAGACTATCTTGCGCAAAACGACCTGCGGCAGGCACAACTATGCTTGGGATTCTCTTGAGTTGGTGTGCCAGCTAGCTGTCCAAACGGATACCGTGCGTTACACCCTCATTTCTCCCCTACACAATTGAACCAACCGATTTAGTTGATGGTTCACAGACGCACTTCAAAAACTGCCGGTGTTCAGATATCGAAACGCAACAAAATATCCGAGTAGCCTCACTGATCCGCTGTTCGTTCGGGCATTAGTGATCACAGAAGTTCTTTGATTAACCACCCCGCTCAAAGATCGGGCTGTGAAAGGGAAAACATACACCACCTCTCACAAAGATAATTGATGTCCCACATTCTGGGTGGTAGTTAACCATGATACAGCTGACGTGAATAGAGCACGCCAGGGGTTAAAGGGAGCAATGCCGGCAGAGTTCGGGCAGTGGACCAGAGGCACCCTACGGTGTAGTCCAAGGCTTGAGCTTTGCTGCGTTATACCAACGAACCAAGCTAGTTACTTACAGAACTTGATGCAATAAGTCAACTTATTTTAAAACACCCCTTCCTCAACTGCAGTCATCTTGTACACTCCATTTGAGCTTCACTAATATATAGAAAGTTAACTGGATTGCTCGTTTAGTGTGGAACAACAAATTCCCATCTTATAAGTGAAGCCAGTCTAAGCGGAAAAGCCGAGGAGCGCTGTACAGTTGACTCATCCTCATTGGGTCTCATCTGCAGTCTACTTCTCCAGAAACCGCAGTAGGGAGTTTCTAAACCGCAGCCTCTCAACTAGCAGTTCGAACATTCGGCCATGAGTGACTGGATTTAGGATTTTCCATTTACAACCAAGTATATCAGCCAGACTTTGGGAACTTTATCCAGCAGGCGGCACAAAAGAGCTTTGCCAATGAATATGAGTATCCATTTCTTTTCTTAACAAACACCTTATCTATTTCCGGAACAAAACAGCTGTCATCTAAGCACTTCGTAAGTGCTTGCATAGATGTCTTAGATGTGTTAAACTAAAGCTGTTGAAATATCACTCTCCATTCTTCCGCGTATTTCCAGAATACAAGAGTTACTCGACCTTTGGGCGCACTATTCACACAGACTTTTGGCTCACCTTTTTCACTGTGCTGTTCAGGCGTTTCTACATGAGCGACGACGGTCTTACTGGCTTTGATCCATAGAAACCTGAATGGTTCTTGGGCGAGGTTGCTTTTCCAGAATACCCGGCTCCTGGACGACAGCCCAGCGCCTCTTTATTGTAGGGGATTTTCGGTGATTTACACATCCCGATACGGTGCGCCAACCCAAGCTATATTCGGCCTGCGCTGGTTAGCTTCTATCTGTAGACTAACGCCTAAGCTGATTAGTTCTGCTGCAGTCAAAAAGCAAAACATACTGCTCAAATTATTGTTTTATCAAGCCAGCTTATGGTGACACAGCTGCTGGGATAACGACATGCCTATAAATTGTCTGATTACCAAGTACACGAGGAAGCAAGCGAACCGAAATTGTCTCGGCATGCTATACACATTCATGGTTGCCCAACTCATCGATCCGATAACTTGCTTATACTCGACTGGGAGGCCAGACAGAGACGCCAGGAGAGAGAGTGGCACTTGCGCTTACCAGTGCAACCACAGTTATGTTTGTCCATTACCTGATGACCAAATTTAGGCCACTCATAGGCTCGGCTATAGCTGGCTGAATTTTCAGTCATGTAGTCTGTATGAACAGCAGCCTGACGACATGTTTGAGTGGAATTCAGAGGGACATTAACTGTCCGGAAGGCCGTTGTTGGTGCACGACAGCATGGTTAGGGTTGTAAGCTTCACCGCAAGTGGTGTTCGCCAGCAAATTGGGGTCATTCTGGGGTGAAAAGTGAGTGTGACAAAAGTCCTTAAACTGTTCGTTATGAATAAAGTAACAGGGAATTGCTGGCTGACGGCGGACAGATTTTAACTATATTTTGTTCTGCCTAACCTTAGTCCGCCATGCCGTTACCCGATCATTAGGTAAATTGAGTCGGATGTAGCAACTTAGGGTACGGTTCATCAGTATTTCTGCTACGGACTTTTTACCCAACAATTATGGATCATATGTGCTTGGCTGTTCTCTCACGTGCTAGGTCACCCCGATGCTTTCGAAGAGCGATTGCCTTGAAATGGAGAAGTCGGTACTTTTCATAAAGGAAACTACTCACAACGTTGCCCACGACCGGTTTCACCCTTCTTGGGGCTCATTAGGTGGGCAAAGTTCCCGAGTTTCCGTCAGCCTTATGTTCTACTTGGACCCAAATTGGACAAATTTCGACAAATACACTCATTGGCAAATTAATTTGGTTTTCACCAGGGACTCAACTGAATCTCTCGTTTATGATATTCTTCAACTGAATGTGCTGCACAAAGGCCGCCTCATATTGTTGAAAAGTCGTCAGAAGCCAAAATTTCCTTGAAGTCATTCCCATTCCAGTTCTTAACTAATGGGTTCACTGCTTACCTATGACCGGAAACGACCGTCCTGAACATGTTTCAGTGATACATTTCAGTTACCACTGACTTAAAACTGAGCCATTTCAAAACGCCCTTTGTAAAGTCCTCGACCTGATCCTGACTTTGTCCGCATTTGCTGAAATTTATTATTAGAACATGTTTTCTGTCTTGGCCTTGGCTTCTTGACAGTATCCCAGCCCACGTACAACCATGAACTGCAAATTTACGAATGATAGATATCATGCCACATCGGGTGTCGTGTGAATAAGGAAATCAGGCTTTAGAAATGCATGCGGGGTACTTCACCCAAGCTAAGTTGATTGACTCATGTGTTCCGCATGTCAAGTTACTGGCTTCCAAGAAGAGCGTTGATTTCCGTGTCTAATTCGGAGTGATGAGCAGCTAGATGTGGGAAGAATTTGACATGACAGAATGGAGTAGAGGATTCTGCTAGAAGTTTAGGTGCCGTGGGTGCTGTTCATCTACGTGACTGTCCCTGTGCTTGGCTGGAGACATTGATGGATTTGGCAGCTTCTATCCAGGTTGTCTGACTGAAGGCTGGAGGTGTAGGTACCTCGGATGTTTGTAGTAGACTAGCCCTCGGTGCACCTCGCTGTCCCACTTCTTTCTTCTATCCAATGCAAGCTTGTTCAAATAAAATGACCTGATTGTACGGCAGTGAAGCGTCAGTGTTCTCATCTGGTGTTTCTGTCATTGACGATGAGGATGATGATCAGAGGGTGTTGATTATACTCACCATTGGTGTAGTCTAAATGGGTGTGTCTGATTTATTCATCTGATGAGGGATAAGATGACTCATGATTGACGCTCTGCTGATTAGAAACCAAATCTACATAAAGCTTTTTATTTCGTCTGAGCATAATCATGTTGACAGTGATTTTTTAAAATCATTCTGTCCAACTTGTTCAGGGACTAGAACGCTGACTGATTTTCACCCAGATTTCGGTTAGCTTAGGTTACTTCTATTGCCACCAGGCTCAAAATCCATCTGCTGGTTTTACCAGCGTGTGTGCAGACATCATTTTCGTCTCCAGTATTACCATGAAGCAGTTCATTCCGTGTACCATTTAACCGTTCGTTAAACAGGATGGACGGGAAGTTGTCAGCGATGGTGGCCGAGAAATTGCGGTGGCATGAAAGATACCAGTTGCGACGGCTAGGAGATGAGAACACGGAAGCTGACAACATTGGAACGTTTGCTGACAGCAAGTAGTGGGTTCGTCTGATCTCTCACAGGGCATGCTGATAATTGGTTTGAACTGGAATTGAGTGCAGCATGTGATCAGTGGCTTTGAAATAAGAAGTAACGTTTGAGCAGGTTGAACTGGTTTGAAGCCGATTTCCCCTATAGACAGTGGTGCGGTGCTACAAAACCTGAAAATTCCCTAAGGCGTGGGACCACACCGATACTTCTTTAAGGAGATTACCGGGAGACAAGGAGTTCAATTTTACCTTGGATTTATACTGCCCTGATACAATCAATATAACTGATTTACCGGTTCCAACCAAGCTGTCTAAGTGGAGCAGTGTCTTATCATGACAACCCCTTTTAGCAGATACATACACCGGTTTTTTGACACGAGGCAAAGCATGCTTACTGGCAAGACTATCGCCATTCCATTTAACTAATTTAATGAGCTGACCCAATTACCAGAACAATTAACTGACATTTTAGCCATCTAAGGCCATTCGTTCACAGAATCTGCAGTTTCTTTGGTATTTTCGTGGGATTTGCACTGACCTAACCATCCCAAGCTCCACGCGATTCCAACCTGCATTGGTCGTTGCACATACAAGGGTTAGATATGGTATCCGTCCATCCATCGAATTCCCGGAAAACAGTTCGGTGAAGTCTACCTCTGTTTTCCCACTGGGTTGTTACTGGCAACCGGGGG
>SJOL01003358.1:245500-355693 GCA_004794785.1 Opisthorchis felineus | reverse complement strand
TGTTCAGTGACTGCATGTCCAGGAGCATGACCTTACACTTTCCTACTGGCATCAGAATAGGAAACGTTAGGAAACAAATGTTGCTGACAATCACGGATCATGTGTAGGATCAAAGGTAATAAAAACCAATGAGAGCATGGCAAGGGTAGGTGGCGGGTAGGAGAATCTGAGTGTTCTTTGGGGAAACCGAAAAATGCAAACGACCTTTTTCTAATGACCACTATGAAGGGCGTCTCTGTAACTGAGTTGTCAACCGGGAGTCCCGATGGTGGTAACGCAGCACTTGTTGAAGCGGACTACAAGACAGTGCCCAGAATTGCTCGTCAGTGGAGGTACAGGCAAACTACAGAGTCCCATTCTAGTCCACCGAATCAGCAAGGGCACGTCATCGATCGGGACACTGCTTTACGGATCGTGTACCAGGTGCCATAAAACCTGTCTAAAGCAGTCAGATTACGCAGTCTTATGACCACTGATTGGTCACACGCAAATCCTCCGCGGAGAAGAGGTTTGTCCAATTCTTCCAGCTGAACTGGCCCAGTCCTCGCACCTCCTGTGAAGATAGCTCACACCGCGGTATATCTCCCGCATAACTCAGACACTTAGCTGTGTGTAACACAAATCTGCCTTACCCTAATTGGTTCATTTCTATTGTGTATATGGTCTGCACCGGACAGAAGATGAATAACTGGAAACACGTGTTCCCCCAGCTTTCCCTTTTCCAACTACACCAGAATCGCAGCCAAATAAACAGTCAATCGGGTTACATCATAATCGGCAACTTCGTGCATCGTTTGACGTAGAACGCACCTCTGTCCCTAATCATTCAGCCCGTTCTGAACTTCGAGGATGTGTAGAAGCATGCAGACTAAACTTTTGCAAATTTGTCTCTGAATGCACACTACCGGACGCCATTTGTCAGTGGACATAAGGTATCGCTCTACAGCTTACCTCGTTCAGAATCACCGAGATTGTGTTCGCACTGAGCCGGGGCAGACACTTTGTGATCCCAACTATTACCAACAGTTGACCACTACCTTAAACTAATCATATAAATTACCTCGGAGTTATGATTTTCTCTGATGACGTGGCGTGGACAGTTTCGCTTTTTTCGTACGACGGCTTTCTCCTCTAAAAATATCCTTAATACGATACCTGATAAGGTTTCTTATCCGGTAAATCCATATCTGATTGTGTGTCTCTTGAAGCGTCCACTGCGCAGCGCCTGTGTGCATCTATACGCAAGAGCAGGACTTTTTATCCACTGTAAATCACCTTCTTCCCGCTTTCAGTATTCACCTATATGGGCATAGGCCCCGTATCCCGGGCAGAATGGTTGTGCCTGAAAATTCGCCAGCAAATTTATTTGTCTTTTATTGTGTTGTCTTCTTGCAACACTCCCAAGCGTTGCTGGACACTCCACATGACGTCACATGGACTTGGGTCAGTTTCCTTCATATCACTTCTTTGTCACAGTATCGTGCGTAGAGGGTATCGTTTTAATTTCTTCCATATTGATAACATGCCGATACCCCTAATTATAAAAACCACTCCTAATTATACATGATATAAAACCTTACTCAGAGAAATCGTCACCCATGGTAGGTTTCTTCGCTGTCAAAGGCTCGTGGAAACATTGGAAGCGCAGTATTTTGCAGTATGCTCACCTACTATTTCTAATGCACGGAGGTCATATGACTTCGCTTGGTTGTGCACATTTCTGCGTGATGTCTTACGTTTCCCATTTCTACATCCATCTGTTTACATAATGCAAGACGCAGAATAGTGTTCGTAAGCAACTTTTTAATCAACATTCCTTGAGTCAAATTAGTTAAGTGAGGGCTAATCACATTGCTGTTCAGCCGCTCGCGGCCAAACGGTTAAGTGCTCAGTCACTGGTTGGGAGTTTTGTCAAACGCTCCCTGCTTACAATTCCAATGTGGATGAAAAAGCCGTACAGTGCTTCTCGTTTTTTTTCTTCAGCATAGGCTAGCCTCACTTACAGGACGAAACCTCAGTTGTAAGTAATATTAGTCGGTTTTCGGTCCCCAACCACTTTGACAGCACCAAACATAATAATTTAGTCAAAACAAATCAAAAATACCGCAAACACAGCCACGTATGAACGTCCCACATGGTCAGTGCACAATTTTCTCGGATTTCGGACTTCTTTAGGAAGTCTGGAAGCTTCACATCTGGTTGGAAAATTGTTGGGCAGACACCTAGTCGAGTCTTAATTAGCTTCCCTATTTGCACGACGTTGTATGCAAATGAGTATTTATTGACTGTCAGTGAGTGGTTGAATAAATCACAAATGCGCCACCGGAGCTAGACAGTGAGTCCACTCTTCAACAGCCTAAGCAGCATGCCGAATTCGGACACATCCAGCTTACCAGTGCTGTGATTACTGAAACTTCCGTTTCGGGAACAGACCAATTACGGACAGCGGATGAGGAATGAGCTTTCAGCAACTGAGTCGTTCACCACTCGCATGTACAAACAAATTTTGGTGTGATGTATAAACGAAACAAATACAGAGTCCGGATGAATAGCGTGTTTTTCTCCAAATGATTCGACCGCTACGCTCATCATCTACACTTAGTCAAGCGGTGCTCGGGACGACGAGTCAACCTCACCCCGGGTTATGCACGTTACAGAAACAGAGCAATGAAATGACTCCTCATTCACCTAAGTAAAAGGACAGTATGATGCTCACTCCAATTGTTCAATCCACGCTTATAATAGGAGATAGCCGAGATCTTCTGAGGTTTCATTCGAAAAATCGAGCAGGCCTTTGTTGCCCACACATTTCTGACTGAATCCATAGTTGGCAACACGACAGTCGTATTTCACTTATCCATGTGGTTGTATTCTTCAGGCAGACGTGCATGTCCCAAAAACAGTGTCTCCACTGTGTTCTGTCGGTTTCTTGTGGTGGTTCTCAAATGGCTGTGGACGACATTGGTAATTTTCAAATTAATTTCAATAGAGAGTCACGACTTCCTTGAACAAAGTCTGGGTACTTGCCTTCTGGGAGTTTTTATGCAATGCCGACACTTCACGTTAGTGGCGAGCTTCCTGAGGTGCTCACTGCTGCTGATTCCAATTGGGGGCGAAATAGTAGCACGTTGCTTCTCGACTTTTCAGCGAAGACTTGTTTTACTGAGTTACGTTATCGAAAGCAACAGGAACCGCAATTGGAACGACCCTATCATCACATACTGATGTATTGTTAGTAGCGTGAGTAGATTCGGGAGTTGTAATGGAGATTTCGTTCTGTAAGTTAGACCATTCTTTGCTGAAAAGAAGCGAAGCGCTGCGCTGCGTTGCGCTGCGCAGCTGTTTCATCCTTATGGGTAATCATCAGCAGTGTGCGTCTCACGAAACTCCAGTAGGGAGTCTCCAACCCGTGACCCCCTGACTAGTAGTTTGAACTCTCAGCAGTTTGGCCATAAGTGGTTGATCAGGGATGTGGTTAACTCGCAGTCAGATAGCATATGGCATCTCTCCTCTTTCAACCAGGATAATCAGGTTATGTAATCCCGTATTGACTAGTTCCTCGAGTGACGAGTTTGAAAATGGAAGCTTCACCGGCCCCACTATCCGCCTGTTGACCTTATTTCCTCATGCTTGTGGTGCTCATGACGTTCAACAAATGGGAAGGGATTAGTACCGACAAAAATATGGTGGTATTTTTTAGCTACAGATAAAAAGCTAATAGACCAGCCACTGTTGTAATTTGAGCTAGCGATCTGAATTAGATCACAATACACCTTTGAAAAGGGGCTACCATGGAGAAAGAGGATTATTCCTCGCCCCCATGGATGGCCTGAACAACAGTGAACGAGGTCAAGACTGACTGACAAAAGAACATTAAGTACCTAGAGAAATAATTTCACTGAGTTTTTTGCAGTTTGTGCAGAGTTTTTTCGGTCCTTAAAAGTAATGCTCGCTGCTGACTAAAACATACCTCTCGAGTTACTTGGGGGTCTGACTGCTATCATCCCTGTCTACTATGGTCATTTTCTCTCTGGCGTGCTGTTGCTACATTGTTAATCACTAATAATGACAGATAGAAATCCATGAAATCAAGCTTAAACGTTTGCCGACTAACGAATCCCGTAGTTAGCTTGGAGTTGCTTCCCGTGCTACGCTAATAGGAAAAAATCAAACGGTCAAGAGCAATTTAACCTTATGCTGACACGTAAGAGGAGCAACTGTAATCTCACTTGACCTCGGAGAGCATGTATTTGTGTTCTAACGCTTTTGTAAAGACCACTTATTAGGGTTACCAAGGGCAGCTCGATTACTTTATAGATCACTTCTACTTCCGAACACACTGGTGGACCAGAAAAAAATAAGATTACAGATTTCACCGCTTGTGTTTCGTACAGTGAATTGAATGCATTCGATGTACCTTAATCTGGAAGAAACTAGTCTCGCAGATTTCCAACGATGATCTATTCCGATAACGCACGAATCCATGGTTAGATAGTGGTCTCGCCGATTGTTGGTGATTTCCAGAGCTCGCGAGTGGTGTATCAGCTGCACAGCCCCATCTGATAAAGCACAGTCTATTTGCATATTTACGTACGTTTCCCACTATTACACTGCAGAAAGTACGAACATTCGGGGTTCTCCTTAAAAGCCAGTGGGTAATCCCAGTTAATCACATAAGTTCCCGTGTTAAAAGTAACAATAGCCCAGCTGTATGCAGAACGTCAAATTAAATAGTTTTATTTGACCGTTATGAAGAAAATCGACACTTGATGATAAGCAGGTAGAACTATCAGCTGATTAGTCATTTGGAGTATGCAATTAGAATGCGAGTGATTCAGACAGGCGTTCAGAGTAAATTCAGGGAATGAGCTCAGGCGTGCCAGGTTCGGTTGGAATATTACGCTTTCTTAAGAATCAGTTTAATTGTGCGAATTTCACTGGCCAATTAGTGATTGAAACAGGGAGATTGGGGGTTTCTCTTCGAAGAAAGTATTTGTAGCTAGCATTTGTGCTAGCTCAGAATACTACTTATGAGTAGTGCCTAGAGGGAACGTTGTTCCACAAACTACTTGGTGAAGCTGATGGTGATGATGATGATGTGCGGGACTCTGCAGCTATTGAGAATCAAAACTGGGTATCCCATTTTCGGATTTCGAGTGTTCACAGTTCATTGGGGTGCTGCGAAAAATGACTGTAGCAAACGCAATGATCCTTAGGCAATAAATGTTCCCAGAGTCATTGCAAAATTCAGGACAAAAATTGATGAACATTGACGCTTTTGCAATCTCTTCTTCTGGTCATTACAGATCAAGCGATTATAAAACTACAAGTGGGCGATCGATACAAGTAGAACAATGATAAAGCAGATTCCGCTGGTGAAAACCGTTTAGGTCACGATCAGTTGGCCTGTGTGGTCAGTGGTTAAGTGTTTGAGTTGACTATGAAAGACTCAATGCTCGTACGAACGCCTTCTGAGGTTGCGTAAGCAAATAGCTGTTGGTTCATCTGTGGCAAGACACAAATATTGAACTGATCTGGGTAGGTACATAGGCACTTGGCACAGTATTCTGAAGACGTTGTTAGAATTAATTACATTACTCGTATCAGCCAAGTGGGTGACCAGTGCGCTAGGAATTCAGCCTTCTTGATCTGTCTTTGGCCAAAATGGGTTATACTCCTTCATCCCCTTGCATAACTACCGCGTCGTGCGCCCTACGTATCCTGCTGTACAACGACAGGCGAAGGTGTAGACTGTCACGCTTTGAGCGTGGACTGTCAGCTTATCTTTGAGATACAGGCGCAGCAACTGGATAATCGTAAACCACATTTTGAGGCCGGAAATGGTATTCCGACTTGTGTGATGTGGACGTCGGGTCAGAGCGTCTGCCCCCAGATCTCCTTCGAAAGTAGGGCCGATGAAGATAGATATCCAATCAGCTGTGACCGTCTTGGTTTTCTTAGTTGTATTAGTCTTGTGTTTTGATGTTGAATCTGTATTGAGAGCTAATCACACTGCTGATCAGCTGCTCGTAGCCAAACGGTTAAGTCTGGTCGGAAGGTCGCAGGTTCGAAACTCTTTGAGTTTCGTAGGATGCGTATTGCTGATGAACTCCAACAAGGAAGAAAGAGCTGTACAGAAATTCACGACTTTCCAGCCTAGATAGGACGAAATCACCATTGAGAATCTGTAGTAGAATCTGTCGTTTATTCAGACAAAACAAGATATAGAATTTGTGGGATAATGGAGAGTACGTAAGTGGAATGAAAAGAACATGGAAACAACAATCATAAAGTTCATCAAAATCTTATGGTTGTGGTCAGCAGTTCATCCCCCCTGGGCGTATGTGTCCTATTGTTTGATATATATCAGTTCAACTGACCGATCTATTGGTCAAACTGGTGAACTATTTCTCAGGCCTGGTCTTATTAGCCCGAGTCTGTAACAGAACTGTCATATAAATACTGAACCAGGCAAAGAGGAAATTTTCGATCGATTCCTCTCTTAAGAACTGGAATGGTGCATGTAAGTGACTGAGAAGGTCAAATTTAGGACACTGTACAGAGATAATTTGGCTAGTACGCCCGAACCAGATAAAGGGCCTGATCTTGTTATACTAATATCGATCGTCTGAGCTTGATAACGGAGACGCCAGTTGGCTTCACTAATTTTCAAGAGACTCCTAACAAGAAGCAAGTGGCAGCTAACCACTGGTCTCCTTGGGTTTAAAATACCAAATGCGAGTTTGTGGAGATTTGGGAATTTTAATGAAGATTTCATCCTGTCAGCGAAGCCAATCTATGCTGTACAGCCGTTTCATCCTCATTGGTAGTGATCAGTAGTGCGCATCTCAAGAAACTCCATCAGGGAGGTTCAAACCTGCGACCTTCCGGCTACTATTCAGAACACTTATCTGGGTTTTTTAAATACAAATCCCACGCGGAACAATTAATGAAACCGATACCAGCAACTGGAGACGGTTTTACACACGACACTCCATGACTTTTCGCAAAAGTCACTCTTCTAGAAATGTAAGGTGTCTTCGGGATGATTTGTATGAGGCAAATCAGGTCACCCGTAGTAAGCTAAAAGGGCTGCTATCTAGATGAACCATTAACTTTCAGTCCTGTTTGGCTGGAATGAATGAATCATCACCATCATCCACAGCATAGCGTCAGTGTTCGACAGTGATGCTTCGCCACCGAATGACCATAATGCACCTCAAAGCAGTATCGTGAAGAAAATAATAAAAGGGAATGAGGAAAGGACTTGGTGCTATCCTACCACAATCATTTCGAAATGCTTACACCTCCAGCTACTTATTCAGATAATCTGGATAGAAACTGACAACAAGAACTCCACTGAAATCGGTCAGTGCCCAAATGTTACAGCGTCTCCAACCACTCACAGGAGGGATCACGTGGATCCCATCCCGCAAGGCCACTGGCGCGGAGAGTACCCAAACTTTTCGTAATCCCTTTCATACACCTGTGCCAAATCAAAGAATGTCCACTTCTGTGAGTCCGCCAACTTGACATGCAACAAAGCGCTCTTTAGTAAACGACGATTCGGTATCCTTGATACATGGCCCAACCACCACAGCGTTTTGGTGGTGGATGCATTCTTCGATGGGAGTCCCCGTTGCACAACCGAACAGTCGCTTTCTAATTACCTCTTTGCGGACTCGCTGTCACCAGTCTACATCAGCTATGATTCCAAGACAACGGTTGTCAGAGACCTGTAGGCTACTCAGTTCGGCTGCTCGCAGAGACCACGTCCGATGGCCATACAACAAATGGCCTGTACTGTAGCCTGAAACACACTCCTCCATCAAGATTAAGAGACATACCGATTTGCCGCCATGGATGTGTTAAATTAGCGAACGCAATCCGAGCGCCTAGAGATTCATGCATTGATATTGTCTCTTACGTTATAATCGGAAACCTCACAACTTCCAAGACACAAAAAACGCTCCGTCGTAAAATCGTTCAGCTGTAGCACCCTTTCAGTGCCTATCCGCCATGCCACCTGAAGGAAGCACGAGGGCTGGGATACTGCCAGGTTGCTCAAGCCTAGACAGGGGAAGTCAAGAGGTAGACGTCGGGTTTGGACCACGGACCTTCCGGTCAGTAAATTCGCGCTCTAACCACTGAGCCATCTCGCCCCAAAACGCTCCGTAACCTTGGGTGCATCGCCTTGGGCTGTAAGTCGTGTGTCCAGTGGCTGGAAGTCGGTTACTCATTAGTGTATTTACGACCAATTAGGAACTCGACGGACTACAAGACTTTGCTGACCGATATGTTTGCATGTTGAATATATTCTTGCTGTACACTGGCTGTACTAACATCCGATAACTGGTGAGGTCCTACCCTCAAACTCTTTATGGTCAACCTCACATCCGATGTACGAAGCCAGGATTTTGTACAGTCCCTCGAGGTGGTTTATACTCGCTAGACCGGCGGATATGCTTAGCGGCGTGTGTACTGTAAACCCATCGGAGTAGCTCAAGACATCAACTTATCAGCGTTTTTTCTTTCCAACGAAAACGCACTCCACTTGGATAGGCCCCCAAGACAACCAAACAAGCCAACCACTAACTAGTTAGCCTTTGGGATAATTGAGTCAGACTGCAACACATAACCATGCATATTCACCCATTTGTTCGTCTAATGCCGAGTGCACCAACGAAAGTTCGTTAGAGAGGCCCCTTTTGTCTTGAATAACTGCAGCAGCATATGATAAGGGTGCAGAGCATACAGTCAACCGAATTCGCATTAGGTAAGCCGAATATGAACTTACGATTCATTTAGCAGGTATCATTCAGATGACCTTTAGTTGACACCCTTAGCAGCTGCTAGAGAGGTCGAAATTCACCTGTGCTGTCCGTTTCTGTGCAGACAAACACATTTCTTTCATAAGGTCATGTTATCGAGGCCAAGCCGAAGAAAACTCGCCAGAGCGACAGTAGCCTGAGTACCAAGTGGTCCGTGATTAATTAGTCAAAGTGAAACACATGCTCTGGAGGGATGGTCTGCTGCCTCCAACCATAAAAAACCAACGAACACTCTGACTACTGTCTTCATCTCTTTTTCACCCCACCTTGTACAAAAAGCTACAGTTTTGAAGATGTTTCTTCTGCACAGACACCTTCTGCCAGTATGTCAGTCGCTCAATACGAGAATGTGGATTTGACTCCGAAAAACAAAGGCCTCCAAATCCAAGTAAAGCCGTCTGAACACATTCAAATCAGTTTTTTCTGAATTAACTCTAAATTCCTGGCTAAATCATTCGCACTCTGTCTGCATACTCCAAATGACCAATCAGCTGATAATTCCACCCGCTTATCAGCGGACTCTATCATTTATCGATTTTCCATACAGCTGTCAAATAAAAAACGAGCACACCTGATGTACTACATACTGCGCAGTGACTGTCGGTGACGACGTCGGAAATTGTGTGATTTATCTTCACTGGCTTTATCAGAACGGATAAATCAGCAAGACCAAACAACCCGGATTTGGGACATTTACAACCGGGGCAAAAGCTCCGTAAGAAATATACCAACCGCACGACTACCCCTACTCATATTGTTAGCCGTTTTGATCAATTTCGCCTATTAACCCGGAAAGTTATATGTCGGTTTAACACAATTCGGTGGATCCCAACCTTTTTTTCCGGTTCTGAACTTCAGACAATTCCTTTCAACTGACGGCACGCGTGAGGTTAGCAAAGCTTTTGGTGATAACATTTAACTATCAATAAGGGACCCGACCGAAAATGAACCACTAACTGCTTTCCGTTTTCGGTATTACCGGTACGTGTTGGGACGAATGAGCCAAGTGGTCGCGTGTCAAAAAGGGCTTAAACGCTTGCAGCTCATGAGTTTTACTCGGAGCTCTAACTGAGTAATTGTTAAATGAACCAATTGGTATTGTTAGTCGAATTCCTAAAGGCCTGGACAGCTGTTTTATAGTGAAAAACAACCAGATCGTATCTGAACCAATCCATAGCGAAAAAAGTGTTCTCACACATACCAGTTCATTAAACATTCATTCTCATTAAATTTTAGGGAAACTATGACTGTTGGAAATTTCGGACATTTAGAAGTCTACAACTCGAAATTCTCAACTTTAGTGAATGACTTAGTGTGATTTCGTTGTGACTTTTTGGCTCTGTATTTAAAACCATATTCAGTGGTCTCTTCGGTTTGACATCTGAATAACGAGGTTTCCTACAAAGAAAGCATTTCCTCCTGGAAAATTTACTGTTGGGTGGTTGGTTAAAATGCAACCACTGCAGGCGATAGTGGACCACAAAATTGGGGCAGCTGTTAGTTCACTAACCCCAGCAGCGATAATCATTTTTCAGAGATCGGACAGGTTAATTTGGTTCTCTTGAGATGAGCTATGTTTGGCTTTATTGCTCAAATCCGGTGCGCGTTTCTGTCACGGAGTACTGAAGCTGGCAGCTGACCTTGCGTACCCGAGTGTGTATCATGAAATGTAGACTTAACTTCTGGCTAAACTTCATTTTGATCCATCGTTTTGGTTAACGCCGAGAGCACTGAAAATTGATGTGAGCTACAGTCAACCGATGAATTCTCGGTACTGTTGTTCTTAATACAGTTGTAGCGACAAAAGTCCTCAGATCATCGTTTCTGTCTCTAAAGGTTATAGTGTAGGTCGCCAATGCCGTGGGCAAAGTCGATAGGGGAGACTACCAAGTTACTGTAAAGCTTCTAAAATTAAATACAAAAGGAGAAACACCGTCGGAATTTCCAGTTGTTGTTTCGAAGGCAAGTAAGTAGATTTCGGTTGTAGACTGCCAATAAATCGGATAGTACAGTTGTGAGGCAGATAGTGTTGAATCCCTAAAATTTACAAAACCTAGGTTTAGCTTTCTCCCGCAGTGATCGTGCATCGCTGATCCACTACATTAGGTTATACTTGTAAAAAATCGAATGTTCTAAGTTAAACGAGAGCAATGGAAACCAAGAACACTCAATGGCCTTATAAGCGTTTCTCTACCCAGACTAAGTTATAACGCGAGTGGATCTGGTTTAGACAGGTGTTTAGCATAAAGTCAGAGAAAAGTGATTTGAGTGAATTCAGACGTGCATGATTTTTCTGAGCCGAATTCTCTCACTTCAATAGTGTCATCAAGTTCACAGAAAGAAACACCATGAAACTGAAACTAAGCGTTTGCTACCACCTGCTGGGTCTTCGCCCTGTACTTGATGACCTTATCATTCAAGTGTGACTTTACCAGACACGGCTAGGTTGCTCATACACTTTGCATGTATCTATCTGGCAGCTTGAGCCGAACTTGTGGATTAGAACTAACGAAGAAGTAAGTGTTTAACACGGTCTTTAAACACCGTGGGTACCCAGAATACATTAAATCCAATCATACCGCCATTGCAGAAGCACGTCCAAATTAAGACCAGCCTCTCAACTCGTCCTTGGTGTCTTGATGGCTACAATGAAACAGTTATTTAATTTTATGTGGTTGCGCGATTTAAGGGGTCCACATTCACACCACTTTCCTTTCGAACAATCCTCCCCGCTGTCCATGCGCAATCATTCTGATGAGTCCTCACCAAAGACGGGAAGCACTGGGCTTGAGTTTTGCTCTTAGTAGAGCTCCTCAGCAGTGCATATCCACGGCCTTACCCTTGTTTGAACTCCAGATATCTGACGTGCCATGCGAGCATGTTATTACCCCTCCACCAGCGCACGGTGTTTAGTAAGTGATCTCAGTTAAACAAAGAACGGCCGTTTTGTTTCTGTTGAGAATAGAGACGGTTATCATCCACTAAAACTAACGAAACGCTGTAGCAGCCATGAGTCCCTTCAAACATCAATCAGTTCCCCCAACTAGACGTGTGATACCACAAATGTAATGATGAAAACTAGTCAACAGTCAACTATCGGTTCACCCTGTTTGATACTCTTCGGGTAGACTTGGTTCCTAAATCTCGAGAACCGTCGGCTGAACTGAACACTTGGACTCGGTTTGTTTGAAACTGTCGTTAGTACTGACGGAGTAGGCGAAGTAAGCGCAACTACCGCGTGATACCTGAGTTCTTTAACAAACACGAACCAGCCAAAATTAATGAAGCTGTTTTAAGACCGTCAGTCCGACAGGCTTGACAACAGAAATATTGATTCTTTCTTGAAATAAGTGGTTTAAAAGTTTGACGTGTCCAAAATCAACAATAATGCTATCGAGTCTACACACTTCTCTTACGATAGTTCTGAATGAACCGATATATTTGGTCTTTTCGTTTTTGCTTGCGCAAAAAGAAAAACAGAACTTTTGCATACCGATGAGGGCAAACCTCAAAGAGAGATAAAAAAAGATAATCTGGCCCAGGCTTTATTACGTTTGTCCAGTTAGTCACACATTCTGACATTCATTCACCGTTTTTATCAGTTTCCATCATGTTTTAAGTTCCACTGTATGAAGAAGAACGAAGATGGCACTGCACGTATGCAGAGTTGCTCGTTTCCCGTGGTGCCCCCTTGATCGGCGACAGTGTGTTTCTGGGGGAACCACTCAGTTGCTTGTTTTGATGCATATTTAAAAACGCTCACCCGTTTCGCTCAAAAAGCTGAGTATTGTTGAAGGAGCAAAACTGTCGTACAACTTGTCCAGAAGGCACTGCCAGCCAGCCAGTTTCAAATTCTCGTGGTGGGGTCGAACCCGGGTCATCCTACTACATTTCCATCGTACTATTAACTGGGATGCCCGGGATGGGGAACCCTTGAATGTTTTATTCGAGAAGCGTGCAAAAATTGTGAATAATACTCGTAAGTTCATGGCAGGCGGACGAACAGAAGTAGATACTTGTACAGAAGTAATACACTACTCATGGGGTTGCTGAAAACACTTCGACATCATAAACGAGAAATTCAGCTGGGTTCTAGGTGAGTCTCCCGCAAAACCAAATTGGTTTGCAAATGAGTGTATTTCGCTAAAGCAGTTGATACTGTTTCAATCATACTGGCCATACGTAACCTACACAAATGGCTGCACAAAACTAGGGAGAGGCGTTCAAAACGTAAGAGTTGCACTCAAGCCACGGATCATTCAGTAACAGATTCTGCTTTGTTCCTGTCCTGAAACGATGTGTTGTGCTTCGTGTTTGCGTGAAAAATGATTAAGAGGCTGTGGGAAATGTAGACGATGAGCACAAAACTCGAACGTCGGATTTTCTTATCAAGAAAGCAAGTGAGAGGAAGGTTGCTCAACGGTCGTAGTAACCAGTGGATCAGAACTCACACGAATTTACAATTTAGATTGCTTGTTGGTGTGTACATGGGGTTTCGCATTCAGCAACTGAAACGGAACATTCTTGAAAATAATTTTCAATAAAATTTGGAGGCTACACTCTAATTATATGATTATGCGAGATAACGAAATACCCCAGCATTTTATCGGATCTGAACTCGGTATGTGGGATATCTGTGCACTAGAGTTCTTCGAATGCATACATGTTAACTGTTCGATATTCTGAAAGAAGGAACGAGTTTGAGGTTAGTACGACCAACCTCCCACGGGCCAAAACTGGCGACAGAAAAGCCTCTGGACAAACCATACCAAGGTCCGAAACAACATTGAAAGAGCACTTCTATGCAAATGAGAACAACTGACAAAACTTAACAAAACAGCTTTACAGGACCCGTTGACAAGCGTCTTCTTTGTTGGGGAAAAGCTGGTTTATTGAGAACTCCAACACACAGCAATGCAAAATTCCTATCCACATCAATACAATGATTTCTATACAATACGCGTCTGGTAGTTCGATTTCATTTCATTCTATTCTTTTTCATCTCCTAGTTACAGAATACTGCTCACTAACGAGAACACTCGTTCTAACTGTCGGACTTAGGCAATACGAACGAATCTTTTCCCAGATTATTTAAAGCACTTATCATCAGAAAAATGAGTTTCAAAGAGGAATGTGACACCAAACAGTCCTAACCCTCGACACACGTAACAGCTTTTTTGTGGAATGCCGTAGTTTTTTGGTGAGTCAACAGTGTGATGCCAGAGTAGCGACACCAATTCATTCAAGTTGGTGACCGGAATCGAAGGTTTCCACTATGTAACGAATGTATGGAGAGGGGTAGGCGGTTTCGGCAGTACTCCAAAATGAAAAAATGGCAGTCGGATACTGCAGGTATACAAAACCCCCGGATGTTGAAACAGGAACGGTGTGGAATTTTTCCGGCAGTTTTTGAGAGTGAAGAAATCTGACAGTTCAGCGAAGATAGCGGTGAACCCAGCTTTTCTGGCCGTCCAGAACGGCGGTACTTTCACTCTTTCGGCAGTCTTTCTTGAACGATCACGAACTCATTTCCATGTTACAGCCGTCCTTTCCAACCTTTTTGGTGGTTTTGCTTTGATTTTGACCGGCTTGCACGCAGTAAACAATAGATTTTTTGAACTTGCACACTGTATTTGGCGATGAGCGAATACGAAATGGCAAGCATCAACCTGAACGTGGTCAAACGCCATGATTGCTCCAGCCCTTGGCCGGGGCAGTTTTTTAGTGCCACTGCATTCCAATAGCATTACCCTACCGAAATGAATAAAGGCTAAACCCATCCGCATTCCACTGTAAGATCGAAAGGAATGTTGAACAAAACAAGGCTTTTCGAGGATCATTCAGGTAGTACATCTGTTTCACAAATAGGATGAAAGTCTCCGGTCCATGGTGCAGCATTTGTGAGAAATCTCCAACAGAATGGTTTCATCAAACCTCCGTAGTCATAGTGCGAACTTACTGACCGGGAAGTCTTTGGTTCGAATCCAACTCTGGCATCTCGACTACTCCAGTCTGGATTGGAGCAACCTGGCAGTATCTCAGTCCTAGTGCTTCATTCGTGTGGCATAGCATCTATTCACCTAAAGGGTGTTAAAGCTGAACAACTGTTATTTTTTATATTCTTTATTCTTTATAGAGCGTCACTCACTAGGAGTCAGATGTATTCTGCCTTGACGAGAGGTACTCTGAATCCAGAGTGTCGTCTGTTGTTCACGTGACAAACGTGCGTACGACAAATCCAAGTCTGTCATATTTGGCATCCTCCTCATTTGACACTTTCTTTTTGGTTCCGTGTGAAGCATATGAAAAAAATTCAAGATATAGTCATACCCACTGCAAGTGACTAAATTTTCGCTCGGGACTATTATGCAGTTACGCGTACGTTGCCAAAATTCTTGTAGGAAAAACTAGAAGACAACATACCAGACAGGTGACGGAATGAGGTCGGTAACAAGGACAACGGTCCACTTCAACAAAGAACATGCACAGGAATGGGATAGGAAAGTGCCAGCTGGCACAAGTTTGACCGGATAAAAATGTAGCACCTGAGAATGCTAGTTTATTTTCGGAATGATTCTCTCACCCATGTTGGTTGGTATTCAGAGGACTCTCTCCGGACTCTAGCTCATCCGGTGACCGAGCTTGTCCCAAAAAATCGCGTGCATTTACATCCGATCTGACGTGGGACGGTATTCTCATTTGTGTTAATCTGATCAAACCACTCATGCCATTTTGTTCGCTTAGTGTTGTAGAAAATAAAATCTTACAGACATGCGGCTAAGCGCACACGTCCTTCGAGACAGAACACTTCAAAAAATGATCTCCTGGGGTTGGCCCATTTTGCGAGAGTAGTATGATATGCTGTTTTTGTACCAATGGGACTGCAACGTTGTCCTTCAATTCTGATGAGCATTCTCAATCGTTTGATCCTCGACCGATTAAGTAATCGAGATACGTTATCAATGATAGCTACGAGAGTGACCTGAGAGCCAGGAAAGTGGAGCAGTTCAACGAAGTGATCGGCAGTCGATGACCTTAGAGGGGACAAAATTAAGTCTCGACAGAAAAGAACAGTTGTGACAGCAGGGAAAAAGCTATGCATTGTGTATGCGTCCTACAGGCATTTAAGCTTCAATACATCACAACTGATTTAAAGAGACAAAAGCATAGCGGATTGCTTCACAGTAGGTTGAGTAGCATTCAGTGGCGAGCGCAATAGGATGCAGTCAACTTTGAGGGACTAGACAAGATTCTACCTAGACCTGAAAGGATTGGACAGAATGACTAGAACCGATTGGTATGTATAGTTCGGCTTCTTCACATACATGAGTGAACTTACAGACGGTGTGTGCCAATTTGAGTCAAAGTCAGACTGCTTGCCAAAAATATTGTACTGTACCAGACGACTAGGTCGATTTGCATATTTAGTACTGTTTACCAGTGTCACTGTCATTAAGGCATGCCAGCATGGGCTCAAACAGATGAGCCTGTCGGCTGGTTATGACTGAATAATCTACTGGCATAACGGCTGTGCTGCATTGAGCGTGGTACTACCGACCGACATACTACTGCCGGGAAATAACAGTAGTATGTTGACCTTCTTAGCTGGGCAGCAGACAACACTGTTTCCCATGTTACATGAATTCGCGACCCGGAAGTGGTATTTGACGGTACCCACCTTTTCGTCTACTTCAGGTGTCTTTGACCCGCGTTATAATGAGTTGAGCTGCGAATTCCTCTCGGCGATGATCGTGGAATTATCACGTGAGCTGCCGGAAAGATGCTAGCTTTCAGACTGAGGTGATGATTACTTCTACTGGGATAGTTGTGCAATGGAGCCGACAGCCTTATTCGAGAAAGGCCTTGGGTGTCCCCAGCCGTTTTCGTACCCTGTTTCGAAGTTCCACCTGGGGAAACGAAAACTACCATTTATACAAGGTGAGCTGTTAAAACTCGGATAGCCTGCCGCCTAACGATAAGAGATGCAAGTCGGCTAGCCACAGATAAGTTTCCCTGAATTAACTGGATGTCGCGTTCTGGGACGGTCGATGAGAAATCCCGCCAGCTAAATGAGGTCGGTCCGAACGATTAAGAGTGTAAGTTGACCTGGGAACAACACATCACTCATATTGCTGCCAGCCGTGAACGGGTGAATGTTGATAGGCGGTGGGGTGTTTCTACAGCTTTCTACCATGCCCCTAAGCCTCAGTCTACTCAGTTCTGAGCTGCCCACCTCGCGCTCGCTTCACGAGTAACCGTGACCACTGGTCATAATCCCAAACGTTTTGGAGCGTCTCCATTTGGCACGCGGCACATACCAGGGACGTGGCCACATTACCCACCTGCTGGTCCCACCAAACCTCACGGATCGATCGAAGACAAGGAAGGTAAAATGTAGCAGGCGGTGATCAATCGCCTGATGACAAATCCAGGATGCAGCCCGTGTCCTAAAGTGAGACGTCGTACACAAACGGTCTAAAGTCAAATCACGTTCGCAACCCTGGTGCCGAGGGTTGACAACGGCCGTCAAAGAGATTGAGATATTCAAAATTAGCATGCCTCTGAAGGGTAAACTTGTTAGGTTTTACGCCAGTTTTAGCTTGCATTAAAGTGTGATACGCATGTCGTCAAATCCGACTCACTTTACACGGTCCCGACAACTTCCTCAGCAATTGAGACGAATGACGCAGTTATATCTTTACACTCTACGGTTTCTCAAGTTGCTTTTCGTTTATATGCGTATCAACTCCGAATCGGTTTTGCGCGCCATAGGGACTAGTGCAGTGATACTCCAGCGGGGAGTTGGCGGTAGAAACAAGAAACCGAGCTTACCAATGGACGGACATGAGTCAGGCCACCGTCGCACATCGACATGTGAACAGTTTTACCATAAATATATCCTGCATTGTATTATGTTGCCGAATGTCGACGGTGTACCAAAGATCTGAGGATGGTTGGAACGTGAAACGAGGAATAATGGCTACAAACCATCGACAGAATGGGGGTACTTCGGTCTCGAACTGCAAATCGGTTAACAGTCAGCTTGTTGGGATACTCCTCGAGACATCACTAAATCAAGTTCTTCCGGTACAACTGCCTCCCAATTAGTTGACTCATTTTTCTATGTCCCCCAAGGTTTGTAAACTCAAATGTTGACTCATCGGTTTCCACATTCCGGAGGATGGTCTGACTGATAACAAAGTAACCAAATTTTGCAACAAAACTGATCACATATTCACTGTGACCACTGCCTCTGGTCACCATCTGGGCCGCTTTGACATTCCTCACGGCGAAATCATGTGAGTACACAAAATAAGGAACCAAGGCTAACGATGCTCCAAAGCGAAGTCAAAAGTAATGTAAGAAACACAGAACAGTTGGGTCGATTGACGATACGTATAACCATTTGCCATCAACCTGAGTTTACATTTAAGAGATCACCATAATTGGTAGGTGGACAGTATAACCTGGCCCTCTTACTAAGTCTGTACGTGGAAACAAGATAAGGGTTCAAGTAGAACATAAGGTTGACGGAAACTCGGGGACTGCGCCTACCTGGTGAGCCCCAAGAAGGGCGAAACCGGTCGTGGGCTGTCGAAGAGTTTTCAGCAACCTTGTGAGTAGTTTCCTTTATGAAAATAAGTTGATCTTTTTATTGAGCTTGGGATAATCCTAATCGATGCGAAGCACATAATGAATATGGGCTTCAGACTCATCAACGAGTCAGTTGCGATGGGGTCTCTTGATTTAACGACAAATCGCCTGCATCTGTCTCAATTTTCCTGACGTCTGCGTTTCCCAGCAACCTAGGTTCCTGCAAACAAGTGACAACGTTGGACCCTTTCTGGATACTCCTTAATGGCTGTCTGCGATAAATATGACGCTCAACCTCTATGCAATTAGACTCTGTTTCTGATCCTGACTAATCAGTAGTTAGTGGATAAACTGTGTTGATGTGGATAACCCCGTTTTCTTCATCAGACGAGATAACAACGCAATATGGGGCGGGATTTCGCCAACCAGACTCCAACGTCGGGGAGCTGTAACGGCCTGACCTAGGTGGTTCACTTTGGTCGGTTTCAGGATGGCTTTCCACAGATTGGAGGTTCAAGGAAAACTGATTGTGTACACAGGATAAAATAGACTCTACATTTGAATTTGCGACAGAAGACGTTTCACCACTGTTCTTCGTTCAAACGTACTGCTAATGCTATCCCAAGGAAGCTGTCGCAAAAAAAATTCCAGTCCACCCCAGAAAAGTTGGATTGTCGGGTAGACATCTCAGCAGGCCGTCTGCGCGCTCTGGATACACAACGACGCGTTGAAGTGAGGTCAACAATGGTAGAGGGTACAGTCACTTGTAAAAGGGGCATGTGCAGTAATTCCCTCATCCAATCCTCGACGTTTCCATCGTCAGAAGCAGCAGCGTTCCCGAGCCCAGGTATTCGAGCTGTAAAAAGGAGCAACAAGGCGTCGAAGGGCCAAGGGGTACACCTTCAATGCAGGTTGGAGCATGCCAGATACAGTTTCCGTACGTCTTGATGAACCAGAATAGTTTCCCATAATGTTTGAATGTCCTTCGGCCGTCGCTAAACCATTCGGTTGTGTAAGATCAACCGGAGCCGTATTGTTGCGTTGCTCACGTGCAGACAAGTACTGATGAAAATATCCGGAAAGTGCTTCACTGAACAGAGCCTGATCGCTGAACTCACTGAGTACGCGCTGATACAATAGGTGATTCGGATATAACTATGCACCAGTGATCCGACGGGAGACGTTTAAACTAAGCGGACTATGAGAATTGTCGTACCTTTCAAATGCCGAGGAATCGGCTGGACGGACTGTAGCCTGGGAACGCATCCGTGCTAACGAAGGTAAAGCACCTAAAAGCGCTCGAGAAATGTTGGAAAGTCGCACACAGTTGGGATGACAACCGGGAGCAATGACCTAGTAATCCCGTCTCCTATTCTAATGGATGTTTTGCTATGCTATTCACGATGATCGAGTCGGCAGCTGACTAACCTTTTACCTAGAATTTTTGTACCCAGTAGAGATGAAAGACAAAAACACCGCGATCGTAACGGTAGAATGAACCATAGATACGAATTCGGGAAGATGGGAGGACATAGTGCGTTGGTTCTACGTTGCTTTTGAATGAATAGAAAGAAATGAAAAACAGCAGGAGGCGGGTGACTGATGCGAGAAGTTTCATGATAAACAAGAAGATGAAAAGGCTTGAGTATGAATGCCAGTGAACCGTAGGCGCATGGAATGGAATGCGAAAACAAGCAACTCAGATTGGTCACGGATCGTTCGTAAAAACTAAGCATGGCCTTATCCGGCATCGCCTAGGATTGAGTGGTATTCACAGAAAAAAAGAACGAGTGAAGAATCGTTAAGAGAGATTTGTTTGGATAATGGCTTAATGTCAGAACAGGGATGTGGCTGTACAGAGGCGGGGGAGGAGGGAGGAAGATAGAAGAAACACATTAGGTGGGAAATCTGACGAAAAAAATAGTGGTTTTCACATCACTATCCTGACTGCTGGTATTCCAATGCCGTACAAGCAATAAATTAATGATAATGACATGTGTGTGTGTGCACGTACTTTCAATTAGCCGAAAGCGTCGTGTTCAACGGGACTGAAGTAACTTAATTGAATGACCTCCATTCTCAATTAGCACAGTGGTGCCGTTAGCTCCATTCGATCGATCGTCGATATTCGCCTTGGTGAGAGTGAACGACCGACTCATTCGTTTGCCTTCATTTTGTGTGAGGGTTTGATAAGCACGCGAGAGTCTTGGTGTAGTCAAAACTCGATAGGATTCGGTGAAATCATCCGAGTTGTCGATCTAAGGGGGAGACGACAGGGTGTTGATACGGGATGAAAACAAACAGACAAGCAGCATGAAAAAATCAACAGTGTATGAAGTTTCGGAATGCAGTGTGGGAAATGGGCAAGCTGGTCGACAGATAGCAAGGTGATTGTGAACAGCCTACCTCGCAAGAAGAGTCAATCCTCTACAAGCATCACACTGTACCGTAAAATGACAGATCAATTACAACCGTCCCCAGAGAACGAACACCTTCCAGCAGAAGACGAGCCTCAGGAGACGCGTACAGATCCAAGGAAGAAGGCTTTCACTCATGAACCACGAAAGGTATACAACAGTTACCACCCACGTGAGCGAGGTCAACATCAAGTCAACGACCGTAGTATTGTCCCTAAAGGACAGTTTGACTTTAGCTTCATTTGTGAACTCACCTTGAAACTACGTCCGTTATACATTCAGCTAAATTCTATCAATATTCGTAATGCACTACTCACACGGTTGCTGAAAATTCTTCGTCAGCCCACGACTGGTTTCGCCCTTCTTGGGGCTCACCAGGTAGGCGCAGTCCCTGAGTTTCCGTCAACCTTATGTTCTACTTGAAACCAAATTGCACGGAATTAGCGAAATACACTCATTTGCAAACAAATTTGGTTTTGCGAGAGACTCACCTGGAACCCAGCTGAATCTCTCGTTTGTGATGTTTCATTATTAGTCTCGCAGCTGCCTAACTGCCAAGTTCGCAGTCGTCTCTTGTTAGACTTCAGTCTAGACCGCCAGAACGGTAGAATGATTGTGAACTAAGAAGAAAACTGCAGACCGACTTCTGTTGATCTGACAGCGTAAACAACTTACTACTACTCACTATTCTCTGGAGTTGTCACAACGGTTTGGCAACCAAGCTGGAGAGAGATTGTTTAATGTTCGATGGCCTTGTTGCGTCTTTCAAGTTAACCTGTCAATTTGAGTAGTGAACTGGACGGACCACAAGTTTCTAACTACAGGCCTGAAGGGGCTGTAAAAGCCCCGCTTCTAAGTGGTCCACCATTCGGAAACAGTGACTCTCCGAGCGCCCCGTATTGGCGAAAGGTTCACCGAAGCAAGGCCAAGAACCCACTTTCTTGTCTTTGGCAGCGGGGATTCGCACAAACTATCATAGCCTCTGAAGGTGTGAAAAACGCAAATCCAGTGTAACACTAACCCAAGCACACTAATTCAACAGTGTTCGAACGAGCGGACTTCAAGCAGATGTGGTGTTATGTGGACCAAAATAGACTTTCCATGTGAGTCTGAATCAGGTACTCACCGTTCCAAGGATGTTGGCTAGAGAGGAAACGAAATAGGCGCTTCTGAAGCAGAAGGTTAACCAAAGATTACACAGTGTAGAACGACGTAGAATGGGTGCGGGAATGCCGTTACAAAGGGATTTGGATCTATAGGTGATCAACTTGAAGCACAAACGAAGTGTTTGGAATGATAACACACTGTATGCACTCGCACAAACACATGTAAATGAGCAAGTTCCAATTACGGGAGAGATTTGTCTGTTCCGGGGGGCAGAGCTGTATCCCCCCCCCAAATTAGAACTTACAACCCAGATCCTAGTAGCAAACACAATAAACACAGCATCTCAGACCAAAGTTGACCCCGTCGATCGTCGACTTTTGAACCTCGACAGCACAAATTAAATCTGCTCCTCGATGGTCAGCTCCCTACCATGCCTCCTCTCAAATTCGACCACTTACATCTGTGAGACACTGATTATCATCCGCCTAATTTACGACTTAATGCTAGTGAGGAAATGTCGAAGCTGCGACTGAGGTTTCACTCTATAAGTGAAGCTACTTTATGCCGAAAAACCAATAAGAACTGTATAGCTGATCCATTCGTGTTAGAGATAACAGGCAGTGCGATATCTTCCGCGATCGCTTCCCTCATACTCGTGGGAAAAAATGAGAAAGGTTTTCTATGTTAAAGGAGGTACTTTAACAAACTCTACTCCGGTAGCCTTTCTGCTAGTCAACGAAAAGGTTGAGTATTCTTTTCAACAACAGATCAAAACAAAGTACACTGATTCTGCTTCAACGGTAGAGCGGAATGAAACCTAGCCGAATCTCCAACTGAATGTACTGTACAAAGGTCGTCTGATGGTTCAGTTGGGACGATATTCAAAACATTGCAGTATACTTTCGTGAAGAGTGTGGGGAGATCTGGTAATTTCCAATTGAGATTTCGTCCTGTAAGTGAAGCCAATCTATGCTGGAAGGCCGAGAAGCGCTGTACGGGTGTTTCGTCAGCAGTGTGCATCACACGAAACTCAAGTGTCTTGGGCAGCAAGATAGTTTTGTCCGCAAACGGAAACATCAAAATGTTGCCATGAAAAAAATTGAAAATTCGTTAGGAAACCATCCAAAAGGTTGCGGAACTGAAAGACGGCTTTGCAATAAATAATCAGAAGCACAACTTCGTCAATTGGGATTAAAATTCGAACAAATTTGGATCAAATGCTTCCATCCAGACTCGAAGTTCAGAGCAAACTGAACGATTAAGGACAGCTACGGAAATATAGGTTTACTAAGGTGATGCAGAGGTGCGTTGTACATCAAACCACACACGAAGTTGGCGAGTAGTACGTGCATTGACTATCGCGAAAATCGTGTAGTTGGAAAACGGAAAGCTATGGGAACACGCGTTTTCAGTTATTCATCTTTTGGCCGGTATAGTTCATACATATGACCAGACGTAATAAAAGTGAGCCAACGGTATGGCAAAAATATTTGGAAGCATTTCCAACTCCCCCTGTTGAGCTGAGTGCTCTGAGCAGATAGACATCTCGAAAACTGCCCTTCCCAAGCTTTTATTTACCTGGTTGGCTTCCATGATCAGCCACTGGACAGAAGCTGCGTGTATCTTGACATTTTCGTAGGGCAACTTCCATGGTTTATGGGCCATGTGAGTATTACAAAGTTGCAACGTCCTTGGGTGATAAAAATACATTGTCGAATATGACCTTGAAGCTAGGCAGGCGGATGAGCTATCTGTGAGGCATAGAAGTCCCAAGCACTTTTTGAGAGTCCAGTGGCTCGAGATAACTCAGTGGTTAAGGCATGGACTTACAGACCGGAAGGTCCGTGGTTCGAACCCAATCCCGGCATCTCGATTGTCCCCGTTTAGGCTTAGGCAACCTGGTGGTATCTCCGCCCTTCTACTTCCTTCGGATGGCATGGCAGCTGGACACCGAAAGGGTATTACAGCTCAACGATGAACGAATGGCGATAAGCTGAGCATGTATTTAACCGATGATGGAAGTGCATGATAACCAGGACAGAAAGCATCCATTGGCACTCATTCTCATCCGGCTTAACTAGCGAGACATGATCGAAAGAAGCTTTTATAAAGGAGGTCAAGCAAGCTACGTGACCAGAAGCTGGAACGAGCACGAATGTGCATACTACACTTCATATGCAGAGTGGTTTATGCGTACTATTGAACAATAGTGTAGACGAAAAACTCAGTGCAGGCGTAAAAATCATAGAGGTCGAAGCAATATACGGGACCTACCCGAAGGCTTCCATGTTCATTCGACAGGCTTCGTCGTCTTTCTGACCTTGAGAACCACGGATCATCATCTATCTCAGCTCTGGGGGCCAGCGTGACGACGTATGCACCGGATGAACTCATAGACACCGGAGTTCGAACAACTGACGGAGAACGTATGTTCAGGACCCGTTCAACGGTGGGAACGGGGTGCACTGTCAAGAGGGAAGTCAGTTCGGTCAGTATGGTAGCAAAACTAGGCCTCTCTTCCGGATCAATATTCCACGTTTGACGCATCAGACGATAGATCTCCGGGGGACAGCCTTCTGGGGCTTTCATGCGATAGCCAGCTTTCAGTTGGGGGAGAACTTGCGATGCAAGCTAGGTGGGAAAATGGTACAACAAAGGGAAACAAGTTTAGGGTGGTGTGAAAAAAGTACACAGGTTTATGACTGTCGGCCTGCAATACCTGGACATCACTGGATAGGCTGACTCTGTGTAACTGATGGTAGACATAACACAGCAGTAAAAAACGACGGAGGCAACAACGCTATATCCAGTCAGGCTTGACTGGATGTTGGAAACGAGACGCTCCGAATAGTACCCATTGTGTTGCTCAAACAGGTGCACATGCATACAATTAGTCAACGCAATTCCACAAGAACAACTGTCATTCATTCAGTAGATTGTGCATTCAATCGTTGTGTGACAACTTTGCATGAGAATAGGATACAGAAAACTATGATCTAAGATGTGTGAGAAATTGAATTGTGGTGGTCACACACACCAACGATTGGCACTGCCAGGCACGCAGGTTCCGTGACATTCCGTGAACAGAAGAGGCTAACACTTTCGACACTACAAAGACGGAGGAAAGAGAGTTCATCCGATCGACTCGACCGCTTCGAATCGATAAAGATTTGGATAATCGACCATTCACCATGTGTCCCCACACATTGTTCCGAAGACGCACTCGACACGAGCACGGGAAGCCATTGTTTAGGAGCTCTCACATTGCGTTTTCAAGTCGAATAGGATTGGAGAGTGAGGTGGCCAGAACAAAAACCAAACCACTGCAAACATCTTATGGCGATCCGCCGAATAGTTTGTCTATGAGGGGCGAAAAGTTCAAATTTTGGGCAACAGAATGTCCCTGTGGGGAAGTAGATGACCAAACCAGTAGGATTTCGCTGGTCTGGATCAAGTGTTTGTGGACTACGAAACCAGAGCCTCCGTAGTTTGAGTGCAAATTCGAATTCACGACTATTCCTGTCTGGGCCCGAATAACTGGGCAGCCTGACAACCCTCGTACAGAGGTTGTCAGGGTTGTACAGGTTGTACAGAGGTTAGGTGTCGAATCGACCCACCGAATAAGCATATCAAAGTAAATTCGTAACTATACAAGACTACAAACGAGGAACAGAAGGCAACACTAGGGAGACCAAAACAACGGGTGAAATCGAATTGGCTTCAGTAGAGACCTCTATGAAAACCAATTAGAACAGTGCACGGAGTATCACTGAGAAAGCTCCATAGATTAAATGGGTAACCAATCAGAAAGAACAAAGCTCCGCATCGCAAACCACAAAGAATATCAAACGATTCAATCAAAATGAAGAACGCAACCTGCTGGAAACGGGGCTATCCAACGGACCAATCAAAGGCAAGAAAGTCATAGCATCTCATCGGACACAGGAGGGAACGAGAGAATCGGACCCCTAGCGGTCAGTCCTGTTCAAGATGGAAGCAAGAAAAGATTAAACACGAACGCAACATAACAGCAACACTGTCGAATGGAGACGACAACCTACTCTTACGATGTACGGTTAGGATACCCAATGTCATGGACAAACCCCTCGGCAATCAGGAGATTCGAAATGACATAAAAGGCAAGAAAAACCTACATCTATCCGAAAATGACAAGTAGTCTTGAGGTTTCTCCGTGGATACAATAAAGCATCAGAAACTAAGGGTACCTCAATCAAAATTCCACTTCGAACAAGAGACGTACGTTGTGGCTGTGCCCAGCGACGGTTACGGATGACCGACACGTGTGCCTTAGCCAATTAAGCACACGGAAACATACCATCTAAACGGCTAATTTGAAGAAAACCACAACGTGTGCACACACAGAAAAAAGTGCACGAAAAACACAGGTGGCCTGCCGATACGAGGGTCATTCATCCACCAAACGAAGTTATGGATTTTTTCGCACCAACAAACTACGCCATGTGTGCTTGAGGCCCTTGACAACACAAAGTCCACGTCACTATGGCACCTATCCAGTTTGCGAGTGAGTTCGGTCGGCCGTCAGAGTTTGGTACAAACAGTGTTTGCAGTGTCACCTGCAAGGTCGATCCGCAGTTGCTGATATCCAGCTGACTAGCAAATCAGTCGCTACGGCAACCAGTAGTGTAAAGACGCTGGTGTCACTGTACCACACGTGGATAGTCTGCTAGTGTGTCTAATCCTGTGCTTTGTCATTTGACACAGGAATTGGTTTGGCTTGCAATATCAACTGGACAACCCGCGTTGCATTGCGGGTTTCGGGCTCCGAAACTCGAATCCCAAGAAGGCGGGTCATCGAAACCAACTTACTTCTTCTGAAATTGCTTGATCTAAACATTCACCTAGGGTGTGCATTTCGTATGTGAAGACCATCCAGCCTGTTTTACATGATGTGCTCAGTGGCTAGAGCGCAATCAGGAGGCCCGTGGTTCGAACCCAACCTCCGCATCTCGACTGCTTCTACCTAAATTTGGCAACCTTGCAGTATTTCAGACCTGGTGCTTCTCTCGGGTGGCATGGCAGCTAGACACCGAAAGTGTGTTACAGCTGAACGATTATTATTATCGTTTATGGCAGCGTAAATTCACAATGCTGTAACAGAACTTGTTAGGGGACCAGGGAACTACTGGCTTTGATCGAACTTTTACTGATCATAAGGACAAAAAAACTCAGACTGCACGACAGCCATTACTCAACTGAGAGCCGAATGATACAACATGTACGTGTAGATCAGTAATGGGAAACAACACGAGGATGATCGATACGCACAAGCGCTCCTAACGGTCTGGCTTAAAATGAACATGAGAGTAATTTGCGGGAATCTGCCCCCTCGAAGCATAACGCCGTCTGCACAACCAGGATTTTGTGCAAGGTTGATGTAAGACATGGTGGATTAACCCGACGAGGTTTGACGACCATGTACACATTCAAAGCACTGTTCTAGCCCTACTTGGTTGAGTCAAGGAGCGGCATCTTAATTACCAGTCCTCGTTAGTTTATGCTTAACACTAGTGTACACTGTACTTCGGTTTCTTCCATATCTAATAGTCTGCCCACTCAACAGAAGGCCTCATTTAATACTATACTCAAACTCTGAAGCTAGTAAGCTCCTACTTATACGGCCCCGAGTTGAAAGTCAGATCTTAACAATGACCACATTTCTCCCCCCCCTTCCAAGAAAAAACTACCACCGCTGTAAAAGATGAGATAAATTTCCGAGGACATAAGGCAGTTATGGCGTGCATTTCTACAACAGCCCCTCCATACAACCCAGGATAGAAACATCAGGGCAATTTTGTCTCCACCTCACCGGCTACATCATTAGCCCGTTAAAACTGAACGATACAGTTCAGTCGACAGTAAACTGCCCCAAACAACGTCAACATTCCGAAACAACTGTTCTAGACTGATCCATCCAGAGGTTGCCGCGAAGCACTTCTTATGGCAAATGACCTCTGTTCCTTTCTAACTCATTTTGGCAACCTAACGCAAATCTGCATTGTTATTAGCATTGTCCATGAAAATCCCCACGTTTTGCTGTTTCGCTGCCTATCTAATTCCGTTAGCTTCACAGGCGAAGGTAGGCTGTAAGCATGAGGTGAATGAAAAGAGTACATTGCAAAATGGAACTCAGGTAAGACGAGTATCCATATATGAACCTGTGGTGAGTAATGACATGAAAGACTCTCGCGAAGTGTTGAGAATGTGTCTTGAGGCCTACAGAGAGAGAGATAAGTTGTCCGCAATGCGAGTACTTTGTGAAAAACCACCTGCACTGGTGTCGCATGCTGAGGCTTCTGAGGGAGGCTCTGTACAGAAAGAACATTCAAGCAGAAAGTGGCACCAGAGGAAAGCCACCCTCCCCTTTCTACCAAAAATTAAATTGGTCATGGATGGAATACCATACCAAGAGTGATTATGGGACCAGCGATTCATTGTGACTCACAAAGGAACAACGTGTGTGTGTGTGTGTGTGAGTGCGCGAAAAAACCGTGACAACACTTAGTAAGAGTGACCGATCCATTTCAGCCACCGAATCTGCATCCCACACATTGTCTGCAATAATGAAAACGGAACCAGTCAACAGTCACTCTAAATAGGTCACTCAATCAAGCTAACGTGCCAGGGTTCAAACGGTCATTAGATTTGATTGTTAAGTAAAGTGCAGCGAAGCAACGCACCGGGTGGACTGCCAACAGCAGAGCATGAGGTGACCATGAACTGCCACATTAGCAACAGATTGCAAATTTGCGAGCAAGAGAGAGAGGATTACACTGTAACCATTCACTCACCATTCGAGGATAAGGAATACGACCGTAAGAGTAGATTTCCCACAACAGAATGCCAAAGCTCCACACATCCGACTTGATTGTGAATTGCTGTGTGAGAAGGGATGGAAAATCAATAAGGTGATGAAATAGCAGTGGGCGCCTACGATATGCAAGTGGATGCACCGGGAATAAAAGAATAAACGGGCAACCTGACTAGGAGGCTCAAGACTGACGTGAATGCATCCAATTAGGAGAACTTCACCAAAAGTGCTTTTCCGAGAGAAAGAGGGCAGGATGAAGGTCGCAACATCGTTTATGTTTGATACGGGATGATTACGAGGGACTCTTCAAGTAGTGGCTTTTCTTGAGATTACTGTATACCCATTGGCCGAAGGTTACGAGAAGTCCGCTAGTTTATGGGGGATAATGCCACACCTGATCTATGTTATATCGCTTGGAAGGCGTGGTGCGATTACGCTGGCCCGGTAAACCACAGTAGAAGTACCTGGGACCGAAAGATCCCATCCTCAATTTTTGTTAAGCATCCACTTTCAAACGAACAATCATCGCCCCTTTCAGTAATGCTTCAAATAGGAAATCCTACAAACGAGTTGTCAATGCCGAAAGGTTGAGAAGCAATGTGCAGCCATGCCGTCCTCGACGGGAATCATCAGCAGTGCAAGTCTTATAAACGGATGGGTGGCGGTTAATCCTGTCTTAGTGAGAGGTAAGCACATCATTGGTCAATGGCTCACATCCGAGTGTTTATTTAGAAACGGGAACGCCGATGATTCCTATCCCAGATCGAAGCTACTAAGTCCCAGTCGAGATTTCATCTGTTTACAGAATGCACCAAATCTCAAAATCTTCTCAACGGTGTGTTTTCGATACCATTTGATGTTGCCATTGATTTGCTAATTAAGATGGGGATTCGGCCATAAACGGTTCATTAACAGTCGAGATAAGATCGTCAATGCATTATACGTACTCAGATGTACTGTGAAACATCCTAGTAACATGGCTGCCTCAGGTTCTCGTCACCACGTCACCCGTGGAAAACACAAGAATCAAGAAGTCCTCAAGGTTCAGCTGCGAATACACACCTGAAAGGGTCAATAGGTGATTTAGCTAGTTGATTTCTTATGAAGCAGACATCAAAAATGATGGTTTGGGTCTGCCAGCAACCAGTGCGAGGTTAAAAAATAAAGTGATTCACATAATTCTGCCACGAATATGTTTCAGGTTTTCTCACATTCTGTGGCCCCGAGAACCTATTCTTCTTTCATTGTTTTAGCTACCTATAGGGGGTTAAAGTGATGCTTGAAAAACTGAGTGGTCGGTACAAGCATAAGACTTCTCATGTGCAAACAAAATTTACATACCGAACGAGTACAACAATAGTGTCAAAAGGATGCTTCAGATGAACTCAAACTCTCTCGTTGTCGCCTAAAAGGAAGACAGGCAACTCTAGCCGGGGGCTCGCCTTCGGGGGCGAGACAAAGCTCTCCAATAAGTTGGGCGGCTGGGTACTTTCACAGTGTAAGCTACCTGCCGCTCTAATTCGCCGCATGAGAGCAAAATTACAGCAAGGAAGTAGTACCGGATTCGACTTCCAGTTGTGTGTGTGTGTTCATCAGGTGAGTGGTTTGATCAGCACTCTATTTGTGGATGTTTTCACGTATGAAGTGAGCGTTTAGGGAATTTCTACCGCACCTCACCGGCGACAGATCTGGACATAGGGTTCGACTACGGGTGGCAGTCATAGAATTCACCCTAAACCACATTCAACTGAAATTAATGCCATATAAAGTGCTCGTAAATCCCCCCCGCGATAGTACTCCCTCTCTACAGGGAACACCTCCCGGGGATCCCAAAGTTCTTCCTCGACACGAGTGTTTCTTCGTGGGAGGGTGGCCTATATGAATCGTGTTGCGAGCCTTTTGAACCGGTATTCAGGTGTTCTGAGCAGTTTTTGTGGGGGTGGGAAGGAAGTTTCCCTTTTCTGGGTTGCAGTGATTGCACCAGTTAATGAGTACTCTTGCATATCCGAGATTTGTACACACTGGTGCAATACGATTGGGCTGGATAGTGGTCGTCAGGTCCATTCATGTAGGTTTGCTCCATCAAGTGAAACATGAGGACCAAAACGATGGTACTCAGTAGGAACTCAACAAACACTCAGTTATCGTGTGTTGCTTCATCCCACTCTATAGCTTCACTGCCTTCAAATGATATTTCAAAAGTGAAGGTAACAATCCGATTCAGTTTGTCAGCTATAAGCCATGTACCAATGGTACGCTGGTTCCAGATGATATGGTTGCATTCACCGAAAGGTGGGTGAACAAGGCAGACATGGGTGACGACATGATAAATTAGTTGTCTGAGGAAACGAGAAACTGGGGAGCTACGGGTTGGAGGAGACAACTTTGGTTCCGAAGCGCCACTGACTGGGTCAAGTCTGCGAGTGTCACTAACCATTGGTGAATTCGGGATCCCCATCCAAGGAAACGGTAGACGTCATCCAGAATGAGTATGCTGGTTTGTGCTTCCATATTTTGTTGCATAGACCGCCCATCCCTCGGTTGTCTCCGCTGAGAAAATGGCTGGGAAAAAAGAGCTCTGCGAGATAGACGGTCCTCTGGCATGCGGAGTACATGAACTAACCAGAACTATCTATGAAGTGTGATTGGCTCATTCATCGCAGGAGGGTTGGTTCTTCCGAAAACGATCTGATGTACCTCAGCCTACGAAATCCGATATTCCCACTGAACTCAGCCAATTATTGGGAGATAACGATGGTCAAACACAGAGTTTTCGTACATAGTGGGCTGCGCATATCCGGGACTAAATTGTCTGCTGAGTCCAATCATGCCGAGTCAAGCATGGAGAACTCGACAACAGAGTACTATATTGCCAAATTCCACATTTTTGTTCAGTTCAACAAAAAGGCAGTAATTGTAATGTAAAGTGGAACTGAACAATTAAACAGGATAGGTGTTATTAAAGTAGCCTCTCCACATTATGGCTCTGCGCAACACTGTTAAATAAAAGCAGTCGAGTTGTTATGTGGAAATCGTTTGTTTTGGCTCGCCAGTGAGAATGTAGGTTGATTCACACGCAACAGATTACTGTCACATTCTAGCCACATCTCGGGAACATCGCCTTTAATTCAGCATGCCAACAATGCAACGCAGACTGTGTGTGTGTGTGTGTGTGTGTGTGTGTGTGTGGTGATACGACACATGTGATAATCCTTTGTTGAAACCTGGCAGACCACCCATCACACCAAAACTCAGCGAGAAACGCCGATCTGCAGATCAGAGGGGAAAAACGGGCAACCCAAACGATAGCTGCAGTCGAAAACTGCATCAGGTCGAAAAAATTGTAAAATTCCTCGCAGTTCGTTCGAGGAAAATGCATCTAAGCAGTAGCTCGTTTAGGTCACCTCAACCACGAATAAGTGGGTGCACTTATTCGCGGAATCTCATGACATTTACAAGTGGTACTGTTCTGTTGTTACTCAGTAAAAACGAGCGGTTGACGCAAAAGCCCAAGTCGTGGTCGGTCTCTGAGAGCTCATCCATCAAACACTAGGAGGCGGCACTGAAAGGTTTGCATGACACAGGGGGATTAAATGACCTGAATTTAGTAATCAGTTGATATAACTGAGATATGTTGGTGGTTTTACGTCATCGTCTCTTACTAAAAGCAGCGTGAAAGCTGGGCAGTGCTAGATATTATGATTTTGTTTAATGACGACGAAGTGGTTGGGATGGAATGAATTGCTCTCTGGAGAGGATAGCGTTGCAGTCGGTGACGATGACGTACAGGTTGCAGAGCAGGAAGCAGGAAACCGATCGGATATAGGAACAATAATCTGTTATAGCCTGGGCCACATCCAGTAGTCCTTCCGTAAACTGATTTGTCCCGCCTCCGACGGGGATTCATTCATTCTCAAGCTTCGCATCCAATTTATGATCTGAACCTCTGTAGGTTCATTTCCATCCTGTACACGGTTGGCGAGAGGAGGTCCCCGTTAATCGAAACGTAATCCTTCGATTGTTGTCATGAAAACCTGATTTTACGAGCAATACCCATAGTAAACAACTTGGAACTTCGTAACGTTTGCTCGCACTGAGTAGGCACCAGTAAAGAATAACAAAATGGAGCAAAAAGCGCAGTAATTGTTGCACGTTAACAGACGCTGCTCATCTTTGATCCGGTCACCGGGACTAACGCACGCCTGGACTGATCCACCTAATGGAGAGTTATGGACATCCTGATCAAAACAACAACAGCCACTGGATCGACAACCCCACAGCTGGATGAAGTATCTTACAGTTAATCTTCACCTAACTGGCCAGCTAGCTAAGAGAGGGACTGACATGTAAGAAGTAGGGTTGACGAAAACCCGAGGATGTTGATGAGCCCCAGGAAGGTTGAAACCGGGGTACTGGACTGTTTACGAGTATTCACATCAGCCTTATGGGTAGTGTTGTCACAGGACTAACAGTTTATCTATTTAAAAAAAGCCCGTTCCTATGTCTGAAACGGTTACCTTATTTGAGTCCTATCCCACATCCGATACGCACTCGTACAATATTAAAAAACCTTGACAAAATTCAACGGGCTTGTTACGCGTCATTCTTGACCACTTGCATTGCTCCGTGTTGTGCGCATGTGTTTGCCATTAATTCTACAGGCTTCCACATCGTTCTATCTTTACACTTTGACAGAACGTAATTTGAAGTTTATACTTGTTTAATATACCCATTTTCACACATGTAGCGCGATGGTTTATTGGTAAATCTCACAGTTACACAATCCTTGACCTTTGATTCCTCAAGTCAGTCAAATGAACTTCCCGGAATACGTTAAGTGTTCTAAACGTTGCTCTGTAAAAGAATGACTAACCCATAAGAAGATCATCCCCTCGTAAGAAACCCACAAATTCTGTGTTGTTAAAACAGGTGAGCCATCGCAATGCTTCTCACTATTCATTGAGACAACGGGGAATTCGTTGAAGTGTACAGCGTAGTGAGCAACAGTGTGGTAAGGAGTAGAACCGAAGGTGAAATTCCTTATCGATAAGAAAATAGAAGCACCAAGTCAAACTCGGTAAAAAAAACGATGGGGGATATCGTCCTCATCTTGGTAGACTATCAAATAACGGTCACACAAAGGTCACCAGCTACCCTCGGGCGGAAGAAAACGATAAACAACGATCGACGTAATAGGTAACTCACCCGCTTCCGCACGGCTTCTGGTGCGGACCATTTGATTGGGATTGCGGCATTGTCGTGCAACGACAAACTATGCATCGTATCCAAGCACTCCGATTCGGACGAATAGGCGCACTGTCGCTCAGAGTAGGGGGAGACATGATCCAAAGGATCTCGACCGTAAGTCGACGCAGGAGAAGTAATCATTGGGGATGTAGCCCCCGTTGCATAGTGACCGGTTGGATACTGGGTCGTGTGAGTTAGGTCTCGAGCCATGCCGAAATCAGCCACTTTGGCGACGATTCGTGGAGGTCGTCCAGACAGAAGGATGTTCCGTGCAGCAATATCCCGGTGAATTATACCACGTTCTTCCAAGTAGGACAACCCACGACATGCGTCGCTGGTGGATAAACAGTGACGTTATTTGATGGTTTAAAATCACTACACACAAGGACAAGAAAACGAGCGAGAGGCAACGGGAAAACTTACATGCTGAACTGTAATTTGTCCTTTTCAGTGACCTCATCTCGAGTACGAGAGTGAAGGTAGGTAAGTAGATTGCCCTGGGCGTGGTATTCAGTAACGAGATAGATTGCATTATCTTCCGGTTCATACACGAGACCAACAAAAGAGACCAAATTTGGATGTCGGAGGTTGCTGTATTGATAAGAAAGAGGCGAACATTGTGGATCGAGCAACGTCACTCATATAGCCTTTGCGTGTGTGTGTGTGTGTGTGTGTGTGTGTGTGTGATAAAGCCAGAGGCATGAATTAACGAGTACGCCATGCAAACAAGTAAAACTATGCGCCTATTCATAAGCCGGCTAGTGGCATTCACCAGCAACGAGATTGTGCGCTGATTGGCATATGATTGAAGCGGGAGAGAAGCAACAAATGTATGATCCAGGTTTGGTCACATGGCCATAGTTCACTGCCCTACTACCAACACCCACCAGCCCGCACACCCACAGGAGGAGACTAGTGTTTTCTCTAAGTAAACAACAGATAGTTAGCGAGATGTTTGGCCACACAAGTTGCAACAAAATCAGCACATCACATTCGTTCTAGTTTTGCTAGATGTGCTAGCTGTCGTCAGCGTCGGGGTAGTCTGCCCCCATATCACGATAAGCAGGTAAGACAGGCCATACCTGTTACATTGCTGCAACAGGCAGTTCAACGTTTAGAAGGAACTCGGATTCTTTTGTGACTATCAGCGGCTAACAACGTGTTACCAATCAGGTATTAGAGCACATCCAGTCTTGGGCGTCCGCAAGTCTAATTCGCTTCCCCTCAAAGGTTCTGTTGCCATTAGGAAATCAAGGAACAAAGTAGGCCCTGACATTTCCTCGTGGGCATGAGTGGCACACAATTTGGCTGATATCGCGTCGCTCATATTACCCATTGTAACTGTTGCTGTCGTGATAACAGCTCATCCTGATGGACAGTACGACTGATGATAAGCTTTACACTGAAGAACTGAAACGAAGAGCCAATTTAAGAGCGGAAGTGTCAACAAGTCCATCGCTAGTTTCGAGTTGTAGCCAAGGCAACTTGATCGTTCATAATATCCTGCACACCCGTTGCTGTGAGTTGTCAGTGTTTTCTCCCTTTTACGGAATGTCGTGTGGACCATGATAGGCCACGATTGTATCGATCTAATTTGAAGTATCTGGTTTGTACTCAGTTTGCACAATCTATGGTCAACAGGATTTTGAACAGTAAGGTGGGCACTTCACCGCTGTTTATCTTACTGCGAATGATTCCATTATGAAGTGCAAAACAAAACGGACCGAGTGATGCAGTGACTTTGCACACACAATGTCTTGGTCGCAGTGGGCCTTTCAAGCTGTCTGCTGCTCGTGAGCATCGTAGGAAAAAACAAACGGACGAACCCATGCACTTTCCAAATCAATGGAACAGTTCACACAGTTCACTGGGATGGTTTTCAAGGGTAGAGAACACAACACTGATAGTGAGGAGTCTTCACCAACCGTGGCTAGGCACGGTTGACAGCGGTCTCTCTTTGAATGCAAGAAAGTCACCAAACACTTCGCCTGATCATGAAGTTCAATGCCCTCAACTGTCTCTGAGAGGAACACAGTAACTAGTGTGACTGCGAGTGCATCACTTTATCCGTATCTTATTAGCCCGATGAAAACTTGGATGAGAACTCTCCAAGGAAGAGACTGACTGTCGTGCAGAGAAGGCTGATTTCGTGTGACTTCGGAAAAGTGATCAAATAGACTATGCAATGCGCTCAACGCCTTATGTGGGTTCGTACCCTACTTGGCATGACAACAGAGAACCCCGCGGAAGACGTCCCATACGACGAAATTGGTCGTATTACAGCCTGACGGTCAAATAACCTGCTTTATTGCTTGGAAATCACGCAAGAAAACAAGTCCGTGGACTTTGGCTTTGAGGGACCTATGTACTTCAACCCTTTACTACGACCGGTAGCTAGGAGTGCGAGCTTGCAGTGCAATTCTCACCGGAGATGATATCCCGCGCTAGATGACAGCGGAAGAAACACTGACTGGCTAAAGCAGATACATGAGCACACAAATCAGAGGAAAGGATCAGCCGTCAACTGGTTATCCCTACAAAAGGAGGGAAGGGACAGGACGCGGCAAGCAATTCGACGATAAAAATGGGTTTCCAAATTTTGAGACGATATCAGTAGTTGTCACTGGAGGAAACTGGAGAACAGGATAGATGGATCAAGTTCATCCTCAATTTACAACGACATCGGAGCTTGACGTGCCTCTAAAATCATGCTTCAACCAACCACCACCTACTTGGCTGGCATGTTTTTTGCGACAGCATTCACGTCATCCGGTGTGTCATTCCACATCCGGTTGTGCCGCGATACTTGCCTAAAACAGGGTCATCTATTGTGTCCTAAACCAAAAGCACTAAGCTTTGTCTGTCACGGATCGTGAGGTACTTTTCGACAAGACGGGCGTTCGAGCGTGGTGCGTTTTTGTGCAGCCAATTTTTCTTGACTAGTGTGGCCAAGAAGCAAATCGGTCTTGCCCTACTAAATAACGTATGAAGCCAAAAGGACACTTGTGCTATAGAGGTTCAAGTACTGGCACCCGGATTATGTAGGATAGCGGTTAAAAACAGTACGGTAGGCAACCTTTGAGAATACAACGTCTGATACGGAGAACCGGTTGTCTTCTTCAAATAGAAAAATATTTCCTTAAACAGTGCTGTGTTCACGCCTTCTGGTAACTGTAGCCTAGACATGGCTTATACAGTTGTGCTTTATGAAGGTCAACCTCTGCTGCTTGCTCAATTTGTGTCCGCGTTCAGAAAACAAACAAAAAACAAGGCCGTGACCGTTATTAGCTGGAAATCCGGACACAGTCTGACATAAAACACTTACGTCATCAAGGCCGCTTCGTAGGTGACGGCCAGTTTGCACGCGGTCTTCTTACAAATCTTCACCGCGACGTCCGTATGCTTATACGTCGCACGTAGGACCTCTGTTGCACAAAAGCAAAGGAGAAAATGTGCTGATATGATACAGGGGCGAGTAGGTCAACGCCGAATTCACAGGCGACATAAAAAAAACTAAAGACGGGTGACGGTATCGTGTCATCCGGTATTTTCACTACTCCACCTGGCAGTCGACCTACTGCATTGATTGCCCTCAGGTACATGGAACTGTGGCCTGATTGCACTAACCGACTCGCAGTGGTACGACGCTAAGTCCGTAAGAAAACCACCATCAAAGGACATAAAAAACATTACAATCGGTAGCCGGATTGTATTCCAGGCAAAAATAAAATAAAATGATAAATTATAATCGTTCAGCTGTAGCACCCTTTCGGTTCCTAGCTGCCATGCCACCCGAAGGAAGCACGAGGGCTGGGATACTGCCAGGTTGCCCAAGCCTAGACAGGGGAAGTCGAGAGGCAGAGGTCGCGTTCGAACCACCGAACTTCCGGTCAGTAAATTCGCGCTCTAACCACTTGAGCCATCTCGCCCCAGACAAATGGGCTGTACATCTGTTTTCAATAGCACACCTACAGCCAAGAAAGTTGTGGGCAACCGACAAAACTTCCACAAGCCCTGAAAATCAAGAAGGCACATTAAAGTGGTGATAACGAATTAAATGGACCCTCAAACCGGCTGTATCGCACAGTTTGGGAAGCTACGGCTGCTAGGCCACGTAGGAATCGTCCGTAAATGTCGTACAAAAGCTAGGTCGAACTTCGTAGAAGACTAGGGAGCAGGATGAACAAGTACAGTCGTCATGCCATTGGCGTCGGTCGTACAAAGTTTCAATGAAGTCGTAAAATGCGTATGGTGTGGTTACAATAATCTAAAGTGACTTGACTAAAGTCAGAGTGGAACTGGAGGTTTTCTAGGAGTCACAAAAACTAAACAAATTCGTTATAGTGTAGCAGTGTTTACATGCCCCAAAAGGTGTGATTTAATTCTGGTTTACTATTCATTGTTTCTAGAAGGACGATTTTCTGGATCGCTCCGGGTTTTAGCAATCGACCTTCGACCTGGCTGTTTAAATTCATTATCAAAACATCAGACCGTCCAGGGACAGGTGATACGATTCTGTTTTCACCTTTATTTTCGCCCTGACGATCATCGGGAGATACTCAAAAGCCGGGATCGTACACTTCGTGGAAGTCACGCCAAACACGACAGCATTCTGGCATGTAGAACAGAAAGATGCAGTTTACCGTAAAGGTGCGCTTTGGGGGATTGGTGTTCACTCACTGGTTTCAGCAAAGGCCTTTGTATCGTCTGAACTGATTGATGAGAAAGTTGCTCAAATCTCTGCTATTCTCGCGGAGTATCCAGGTATTGCAAAACGTACTGCAAAACGTGTGCCCCACGCATAGGACAGCCTAGGAAAAAATATCGAACCCCTTCAAAACGCATATCACTGTTTGATAAGGAAGCTAAATGGAAAACTATCTCAATTCATCAGCTATAAACCATGTACCATGGGTGTACATTGGTTCCAGTTGCTACAGTTTAGATCACCGGAAAGTGGAAGAGCTTGGGAGATACAGTCAAGCATTGGGAGCGATGGCATGTTCAGTTAATTCGGGAACTGGGTAGCTACGCATTGAAGGCAACAGTTTTGATGCACGACCGCCACTGACTACGCGATCGGGCCATGTCTGCCAGTGTGAATTGAGTCCCGGGGTCTCCATCCAGGAATGCGGCAGTTGTCGACCCAACTCCGTTTACTGGTTAGTGTTTTCATACCCCGTTACCAGGTTATACACCTTCCACCTCTCAGTCGCTCCTACTCGGAATACGGCTGGGAGAAAAGAGTCCTGGAGGCACACCGGCATCCTCACATGGACCGAAGAGTACACACAGGGCTGTTGGTGTTACGCTCCAAAGCACGCATAAAAGTTACGGACATGGAAGAAAATTTCCACCGCCGGGGAAAACCTCGCCATAGACGAATGGGTGATGAGATTAGAATCGCTACACCCCAATCCATATTCTCTCTCATTCGCACGAAGCAAATTACGATAGTTGGTGGAAGATACTGATGACTGTAGAGAACAAAGTTTCATGAGCTACCTAACAGCGAATATTGGTTGGTCGGAGTTGATCGCTTTGAGCATGACTTGTGAAAGGTGGCGGCTATCAGTATACGCTCTGAATTCACTATGGTCAACTGGCCCTAAAAATCATTGACATTTCAAGCAAATGTTTGGCTTAATCGTTTGCTTTTGTCACCAAAGTATGTCTGAACCAATCTAGCTATTTGGAGGTTCGTGGTTCTGAACCGCAAAATAAGAGGATTCTTAAGAAGCTTCAAGACAGATGCATTTCGAAACGACTTTGAAGTATGCCAAGCACACATAGGGAGATTTTATCCTCAAAACGTTGCGCTCAGTTTTGTTCATATATGAAAGAACCACATTCCTGAGCATTGGGGTGAAGCGTTCCTCCTCGAAAAGAACGTTCTCCTAGGAAGAAAACGAAATTGCCCAGCCCCAAAACGACCTAGTAACAGACGTTCTGTACATATGCCAAAACATCACGAAGGCAACAGTGTCCTGCTGATCGATCAGAGTTACTCAGTAGAAGGAGCGTCCAAGAAGGCTACCGAAACAGTGAAAAATGGTGTGTTGTGTCTCTAGTGAGTCAATTACGTGGTTATCCTTCGGCGATACTCGAATTTTCACCCTCACAAACGTTAGAACCACGTCCAAATCACCCCACAGCACTGAAAACGAGGAAAATGGCGAGATGCGCCAGGCAATTTCTAGGATGAGATCTAGTCAACTCTAGAGGACGCTGGATGAAATGAAGTACAACCAAGATCCTTCGACAAAGCAAAGAGGGCGAAGGTTCTGTGAAAAAAATCACATCGTGCGGGAAACACTGCACTCATTTTCCGTTGGCCACCCTCCAGTGCAGTGAGATTCACCACTGCTACGAAGGAAATGCTGTAATCATACGAAAAAATATTGTACAACCGAGAGCTTCTAAAAGAGAATGTAGTTGGTCGGTCCTGAGGGTATTTTATGTCGGACAGAAGAGATTACCACCACATGAACAGCACAAAACCACCTACCACCAAATTCACCACGTCCAATTTGATCGCCGAGGACCAATTCCTTCCTAGAGATGAGCCAACCACTTTCGCGTAGACGTTTCAAACGCTCGCGAAGCAGATCAGGGACTGGGTGCTTCAATGGGGCGACCAAACCACTGTCCGGAACGGCATAATACTAGTGGGAAGAAAGAGCATCCGGATGAGGACACTAGTAGACAGTAATGAGAAACTCCTTTGGGATAAAACATAGGACGGCGATAAACGTCGGGCACATCCCAGACGGAAAGAAGAATACAGTGAAAGGCCTGGCTGGCCTTGCGCCTAGCCACATAAAAATGCAACGATTTAGGTAGGAGATGTATTCTCACCTCAATCAAATCCTGAAGATTGGTGAACCAATCGTATTCGTCTAAACTGTAATGTGTGGTCACCTCGGTAATGTCACGGGCACGGCTCGTGGCGGGTGTCACGTCGTTTAGGTGTTTGCAAATGATATGATAGTGTTGTACATTGGTTGGGGGTAGGTCGTCCACACTGATCGATACCTGGTAGTTGGTGCCGCCGTTCACTGCGTTCAGGTGAGCATCTAACGATTGGGGTGGCCCAACAACACATAGGGTGAGGTCACCAGTGAAAAGATCGGAGTTGCGAATCATAAAGCTGCCAGGTGGGTGACCTGCGAGGACCTTCTCCGATTCGGCACGAGAGATACGACCATGGAACCATCTAGATGAGCGGAAGATAATGTGTGACGGGGTGGATCAAGGGTTTGTGTTGGTTAGCAGCAGCTTGATTCCGACACTTAAGAAGTCACATTACAACTGAGATGATTGGTCTAGGATATGATCAAGTCTATTGGTCGCGTAGACTGCTAGATGGTGACTGCAGAAGGAATCGTATTGTGATGACCGAACCAGAATAACTAAGAAGATTTTCTGACCGGTTGGATAACAGCAACGGGGACTGCCCGGAACGTCTTTAAGTTACAATGTAGGTTTATATTACCGACAGCTTATCAAAGTGAAATGAACAGTCAAGCTCCAGGCGCCCCTGGGGAGGAGGGTTCGGACCGAAGTCGTCTTAAGCTAAATTCATGTTCTTGTCCATTTTAGAACAGCTGTAGTTTATAGCTGCTTTATCCTGCTGGCGCCCCAAAAAGAGTCGAAGTAAGAACAATTCCTAAAGAGCATTGGTGTGATAGACGAAAAAAGACACGCCATAGCCTGATAAGTGTTACTGAGATTAAGCCATTATTAAAATGGGGCCTTAACTGGAACTCGATGGGATCTATGCAGGACGCTTAGGCCATCGGTCGGACTAGTCACACGTGTTCATCGCGGACTAATGACTATCGATTCGGGTTTTGGAGCTATGGGCATTGTTCTAACGCAGCTGAGGTAAGCCTACAGTATTGACAGGCAAGTAAAACCTATTGGTAACCATAAGATGAGAGCTCATTAAAAAAATTGTCCCCTGAGAAATACCAGAGAGGTGCAAAACTAATCGAGACAGTCCAAAAAACACCTAAAGCGAAGTGATGTAAGTGGGAGAAAAAGCGGAGAGATTCGTACAGAACAGAAAAGTGCACACGTATTAACGTGAAACTTACTGGTAACAAGTTAGATCGACGGAAGAAGTGCCTGACAATTTGACATAGTTGAGTGGGATGAGGCCAGTTTCGCCGTTCGCATTTTTGGCATGCGCCCAGTTAGGGTCCTTGGCTATGTTCAGAATCCGTAGCTGTTCATTGCGGTTGAATGATAGATCTTCGTGTTTATCCCTCTTAAAGGTATAGCTTGCACTCACAATGTCACCCGGCTTGTATCCAACTCCAAGATGGGACATGTGAGGTGTGCATGTAATGGTTATAAGCAATCAGGAGAGGTTGAGAAGTTAGCAGTAAGGTTGAGTGTGGATAGTTGCTATGCCACGCGCTGAAACCAGAGGAGAAATTCATCCGTGAATTACTGTCTCAGATACAAGTGGGGGAAAATTTGGCGAAGCGAACGGAACGAGTCTGCGCTGTGATAAGTCTACTGGACACCATGGAGAGAACATTATGTTGGGCAGTTTGTTCATATCGCATACTTGAAGTTTCTCAGATGCCACGAAAGCAACTGTGTGAAGATGGCGGCAGGCGTCACGACAGCATCCGTCAAAGCCAGTGAAGAACGGTTCGAAACCATGCAAGAGCCGTTCAAGCTAGTTGAGCAACCCAAAGGATGCCCGTGGTGCTTAAGATGAAGTATGGTATAAGTTGCATCAACAACCTAAGATCAAGTATGACTAAGAGGGGTCATGCGATCTTTTGTAGATTGTATTGTTATGCATGTACGAAGTCGGGGTTTCGGTTACACCTGATGGGAAACATATTATTCTACCACAGTGGCCGAAGAACAGTACACTGTACAGGGTTTTGTTACAAACTGGTAGCCTAAGCTAGGAACAGGAGGCAACCAAGTGAAATCGTGCACGGAATGTAAAATAGTAAAAAAGGATAAACGTTTAGCTTTAACACCCTTTCACTGGCTAGCTGCCATGCCACCCGAATGAAGCACTAGGCCGGGTTGCCCAAACCTAGACATGAGATGTAGTCGAGCACTGGAGGCAATGGCAAGATGAGTTAGTTCTGGAAACTGGGCAGCTACGCATTGAAGGCGATGGCTCTGATGCACTGACTGCGTGAATGAGCCATGTCTACCAGTGCCATTAACCATTGATGACTTGAGTCCCTTGGTCCCCGTCCTGAGAGGCGGTAGTTGTCGACCCGGCTGAGTTTACTGATTAGTGCTCTAAATAGCAACAGTAATCAGACCCACCATCATCCGAAGGCTGCCACTTTCTGTACCTAGGAATGGTGGCGGTGCCACATTCAGCAGACAATTCTTCAGAGGTCCACATGTCTCCCAACATGGTGGTCACATGTTTAATCAACGCCCGGTCGCCAGTATCGTTCACGCTTACAGCTATTCGATCGAAGACTGCCATACACACCACATCTCCGCCCACCAAATAGTCCACTGCGGTCAATCCATATGCCAATCCCATAGCCACTTTTCCGTGTCTGAACTAGTACCCAGCAAAACAAACTAAAATAAACCTGCGTGCTCTGTCCGCAAAGCACGCAGAGAAGACCCCATTCTGATCGTGCACCTCAAGCAGCTCAGAACGATCTCAGGCGTTTCACACTTCGTTTTTCGGGTATATGGCGATTCCCACGCTGCTCGTGATATCTATGGTGTGGAAGTTGCACTCAGCCTCAAGGCTGAAAGCGCTCCACTGGACTGGACCTAGTAAACAGTCAGCTCTGTGCTATACGGTTGTCTGGTTCAATTAAGATCGATACAGGTCGATGCAGTAAACGGTGTTTGTCATGTCGTGATAGGCCAGAGACATCGCAGTTCTGAAGCTGAAAAAGATGGCTGTTATTGAGATTTGTCACTGCTTTTTTAGATGTTATCATCCTAGCGGATTCTGGATACACCAAGCTTATGGATCCGCGCAGATGCTCTTTTTTACCTGAAGCCGGGTAGTCCGTCGAGTGGCAATGTAATTTCAACCAGGAGGAACACGTTTCCGAGCCTCGAGGAGTATTAGAGTGTCGCTAGAGATATAGTACTCGGATCTACTTCGTTGTGCCATTCCAGAAACGGAGCGCCTAGCATCTAGCGGGGTTCCAGACATCACCCCTTAGTAAGAACGAACAGCAGGAGACGTCTCAACCGAAGGTGGTCCTCGCAGACTCGTTTCAAATCAAGAACCCACAGATTCTCAATGGCCAGGCGAGGTGTGCGCATCTTGCACGCCTCTGTAAAGCGCAGCGAGAAACAGCAATGAACAAGCACGTGATTCCAGTCTATATTGGTGTACCAGAAGGAGTGACAGTCAGCAATTGACCCAAGCCACCTTCAGCTATTGGTGGTGTGATCTATCTGTGTTAGAGGTTGTTTCGCAAGAGGGGAGCACCGTGTGGCCAAGGGGCCTCGGTTGTTCCGGACGTTAGTACTGCACAGAGACAGTCTGTGGTCAGCATATACCTGCAGCAGGCGTTCGCGATTGTCTGAGCGTCTCCATTCCAGTCCCAGACGACCACCCAATTGAGCTCCAGCAGCGCTAGGCCTACCTATTTGCACAATCATACCCCCGGCAGGCACAACAATTTCTGACCTCCCAGCCTGCTCAAGGCGCCATAAAAACTCTGAGTGTATCAGGGTTGTGTGTTGGGGCATAAGCAGATACAATGAAGAGGTAGTGATTATCGGCGCGTTTACGGGATACTCTGATGGACGTTGCCAAACGAACCTCACAGAGGCGACCATCAACAGACAACAATTCAACAGGACCCTTCAGCTCGGTGGCTTAAGAAAATAGCAATCTAGCAGAACCAGTCGCAGCAGCGTCCGGAAGTGCGCAACCAGAAGCGAGCGGAAATTGATAGGGAGGCCAGTTGAACAACCGTATTTGGGTCTTGAATCCCCGTTTCAAAGGGATAGCACACATTAATAGAAAGCGAATCCAGCGTGCACACAAGAGCAGTCTGGTCAGCTTGTGTGAAAGTATGAACGTTAAATGCTGCCATATGAACTGAGTGACGGAGGCTAAAGGATGATTCTGAAGTGTCTGTGACCGTGGCGGCCGAGTCAACTGTAGGCAGTGCAGCTAGCGGTAATGGGCGGCGAACGGACCTGTCAATCCTCAGATTGACAGGTCCGTTCGCTAAATGTCGCTAAAAGAGGGATGAGGAGGAGAGCAGAGAAAAAGAAGGGAAGCGTCAGCAGTAGTCTGTTTCCGCCTAATAGCCCTGCTGTATGCAGCAAGTGAGGCGACCCGGTTGATGACGCCACGCATGGCTGATGTGATGTGAAATTCATGGTTGTACGTGGGCTGGGATACTGCCAGGGCACCCAAACCTAGACAGGAGGACGATTGGGGTCCTCAACCAAAACCTTGCACTAAAATGCCCAGCAGCAAGACAACGCTAGTCGGCGTAAGACCATCAGAGCAGACTACATTCTTAAGGAACACGTCGCCACACATGTTCCAACTCCCAACCTGGAGGATCAGGAGGCTGTGCTAGTCAGACCACTATCCATTGACCAGTTTGGTGTGAGAGGCTCTGTAAGTGTCGCACGTATAATTCCCACTATAGCTCACTAGGTTATGGAGGTAAACCAACCGTCATACAGCGGTGAGGTCCAGTTTCTTCGTGACGGTATCCATCATAGACACACCATAGATCATTCAGTTGTAACAACATTTTGACGCCTAGGTTCCATGCCACCTGAAGGAAGCACGAGGGCTGAGATACTGTCAGGTTGCCCAAGCCTAGACAGTAGCAGCCGAGGTGCACAGGTTGGGTCCGAAACCAAGGACCTTCCGGTCAGTAAATTCGCCCTTTAACCACTGAGCCCTCTCGGCCACCATAGTCGTTCAGCTGTAGCACCCTTTTGGTGCGAAAATGCCATGCCACCCGAAGGAAGCACGAGGACTGGGATACTGCCAAGTTGCCCAAGCCTATACAGGGTAAGTCGAGATGGTTGGTTTGTCTCTGTCGGCCCCCATAGACAAACCAACTACTGGTTTGTCTCGTCCTGGGATCCCCATCCGCGGGGATGGCAGTTACCAACACAGTTCGGTTGACTGGTAAGGGTTTGCATACCAAGTCACTGAATGATCGTCTCAGGGTCGTCTCCGTCCGATGCATGGCTAGGCAAAGAGGACTCTACAAGGCAAAGTGTCGTCTGGCATACGAAGTACATGGCCTAACAAGCGTAACCTGTGGAGAGTAACCAGCTGATTTATCGAGAGAGAGAGAGAGAGAGAGTGAACTTTCCCGAGAAACCATCTGGCGCACCTCAGCATTACGGAACCGATGTTCCCACAGACCCAACCAATGCTTCGGGGCATCGATGGTCAAACACAGAGTCCCCGACAATCCTTTGCAAGCAGCGGTCACCTCAATGGTCCATAAAGTAGAACAGACTGAACCGCAATAATGCACATTCCACGTTTGACAAGCAACTCGATGTCACATGAGCATTACGGAATTCGGAACTGGGCAGACGCTATCCTGGCTTTCCCAATTAGGGAACTTTATCTTTCAACATTCCGCCAAGACTTATACAGCTACCCAGATGAACGAGCTCATCTACCGCACCGACCGGTTCATCTACAGGCATGAGGTTTGAGTTTGGTTCCACCTAATATGGCGGCAATACTTCACACTTCCAGTACTGCCGAACTGTGCGTCATAATTACTTGGGTTATTTAAGGTGGTCTGCATTTCTAAAGGGCCTCAAACGAGAACGGCAATATCGTCCGTGAGCAAACACTCCAGGATTATTTCGATCACTTAGGTTCTAGATGCATGTAGAGAGGACGCAAGCAGCACATCGATTACGAAGTTGAAGCGGAAAGGTGACAGAAGGCACTCCTGCCTGAGTATTCAATATGGTGAACCCAGGAGAGAGTTTGCTGTAGACACTTGCGCGTCCACGGAAAGAGCCTTTATGAGAGATAGGAATTTAGAAGAGACATCCTCCATCGCCAGACAACGCCAGTTCCTGACGACCGATAGAGTCAAAAGCAGCTTTCACATCGAGAAAAACGACTGTTGTTGGTCGTCGGAAGAGGTGGTGCAGTTCCAGCACTTGACGCAAAGTGAACATATGATCGATGCAGCCTCACTCAGGGCGGAATTCAGCGTGATTATCGTGGACCTGATTCTGTCAGTGGTGGGTCAACCTGCGTAGGATAATACCAGAGAGCGTCTCAGCCACTAGCCTGACGGTCCGGTGGTTTCCACACGGTGTTCTTGCACCCTTTTCGATTATGGGAATCATGATCGAGGCGCTACATTTTGTTGGTATTATTAGTAATGGGGGAGAATGGGAGAGAAGCAAGAAGATAATATAGCATAAACATAAGTGTGAGTACGCATGAAGTATGTACAAAGTTGCGACCGGCTGCAAGTCTGCTGAATTCGCGTGGGCGCTGTAGAACACTCGAATGCTGGATTGCGAAATAATAGTGTGATACAGCTTCCATGTAAGTGAGCGGACAGGACGGAGCCTTTGGGTGAAAGATCGAACCCATAAAGAAGCTCGGAGGACGTCGAAACTCAAAGTTCAGGATCCGCTCATACGCTCTTGAAAAAGAGGTAAGCCAACCAGGATGCACATGGCATTACACGTCCGCCAATGAGTAGCGTTTCGACTGATAATCCCTCCGAAACAAAGGTTAATGATGTTTCATGGGCCATCCAATAGTGGCTTGAAATAAGAGTTCAGGCAGCTTCCGCGGACAGAAGACCGATTGTCTGTCAACCCAGCCGGACGCCCACTCCGCACTTCACTATGGTGAGAACACCACCACTACCACCACCATGAGAAGACAACGAATATGAATTTCAGGAAGTGGCTACGCGAATAAATTTCTTGAGAGAATTCCAAGAGGGCCACGGAGACGGCGGCCAGCCGGTTGTCTGTAACACCCAACCCGAACAGCCTAGAGTATTTAGAGGCCAACGCGGACCTCCACAAGGTTTTCGAGTTGCGGATGCTGGTCTCCAACACTACATCACGCCTTTATGCTTTTAGAGAAACTTGGCTGAGAATGAATATCCTGACAGCCAGGAAAAGTTGAGCACGGGACGCGCCTCTTTAAGTGGGAACTTCCCCCTCACCCAGTCACTCACAATTCAGATGTGAGGTACTACTGGTTGTACTCACTTCGGCTTACGATGGGAGATTACGCCTACCTTATGAGCCCCATAAGAGCGAAACTGATGGTAGGCTGTCGAATATTCAGTAACATTACGAGTAGTACGTTCTCTCATGAATAAAGCCTATGCCATAGGCAGTGAGGTCTTCGCACCCGTTCATGCTCTGACTGATCTTCGACAGTGGGGCTGTGGCGCCAGCGGTAGGGCCAAAACTGGAGTAGATGGCTTCCCCAGATAACGCGCGATGCAGGCGAGACCCAATTATCATCTTTCGGAAAATCCAACAGTCATCAGTGACATCAGCAAGATGGTTCAGTAGGTGGAGCGCGAACTTACTGACCTGAAGGTCCGTGGTTCGAACCCAACCTCTGCATCTCGACTTCTCCTGTCTAGGATTGAGCAACCTGGCAGTATCCGAGACCTCGTGCTTCCTTCGAGTGGCATGGCAGCTAGGCACCGAAAGGGTGCTACAGCTGAACGATTCATTTTATTTATTTACCAGTGACATCCTGCAAGGCTGTTTTGAACCCGGGACTCAACGAAATACATGTTAACAGCCTGTCACAACACCTCGCCCTCAGATTCCATCTGAATGCGGATTGCGCGGAGCTGAGGGAGACAGGGAGTCGGAATAAGAAAGTGCGCTGAAGAAACATGTTCTAAACGAACGACTAGATTGATCAACGTGTTGGACACTTTCCATCAACTGTCATTGGTGCGTTGCCATTTTGGCCAAAACCTCATCTAACTGGGGTCCACTTTATATGTGAACTGACAGTGAAAGGTAGGATTCCCCCGGACTTCAAGACAACCCCTGACTCAAAGAACAGAGTACAGTCTGAGGGACGAAAGATGTGAGACATCAGAAAGTCTTTTCAACACTTTTCAACACTGTTTATTTTGCGCGCGATTCGGACTCATTTCAGAGTATGGAGATTGCCGCATGTCCAGTGACGAGATGTGAAGGGAGGCAAACGGTTTCAGGCCTCCAGAATCTTTCATGTTTAGTCAAACCGTGAAGAAATATGCTTTCATGTAGTACAAGCTGGCAGACCTGGGGAAGAGATGACTCAGTGGTTAGAGCGCGAATTTACTGACCGGAAGATCCGTGGTTCGAAACCGACCTCTGCAACTCGACTTCCCCTGTCTAGGCTTGGGCAACCTGGCAGTACCTCAGCCCCCGTGCTTCCTGCTGGTAGCATGGCAGCTAGGCACCGAAAGGGTGCTACAGCTGAACCATTCTGTGTACCAGTATATGGAAAAGGGAGATAAACAATACAAATAAGAAGTGGCTCAAGTTCGGTCCGACAAAAAAGCACAACGGCACCACTGTTGTGTAATCTGTACCATCACCGAAAATGTCTCCAGTCAAGTGTAATTGCCCCCCCCAAGCAGTTGAGATCTCCCTGGTGAGCCTAACCGGGCAGTAGTGGTCTTCACTCACCCAAGCGAGGTAATTCGTTCTCCCCTACTGGAACGCCTCGAAGCCATTGCTATGCTTGAGGACATTGCGGCTACCAGTCCAAAAGAACATCCTTCAAAAAGTGGTTTAACGGATGAGAACAAGATAATAATAATAATAATAATAATAATAATAATAATAACAAGAGCCGTTCAGCTGTAACACCCTTTCGGTGCCTAGCTGCCATGCCACCTGAAGGAAGCACGGGGGCTGGGATACTGCCAGGTTGCTCAAACCTAGACAGAAGTCAAGATGCAGAGGCCGGGTTCGAACGACGGACCTTCCGGTCAGTAAATTCGCACTCTGAGCACTGAGCTATCTCGCCCCCGAAACGGTTCATCAGATCCAGTAAGGATCATGGAGTTAAGAGATCGATTAGGGACGTCTTTCGTTGTAAGGCAAAAATATTTTCTGGGTCTGGACGATGACATCTTTTGTCCAAACAAAGTGAAGATACTTTACGAAAGTGGGGGAAATGCATAGTTATCTGCTTCGAAATGGAAATTGTAATCCTGAATTCGACCCAGGACACAAGTTAAACGACGCAGCAGATCGTAATGACTAGAAACGGTGATAACAATGTTATCCAAATAAGCATCAACTCAACTCGAGCCGGTTAAAAATGTCTATTATTTTCTGGAACGTCTGGTGATCGATTTAAACCAAAAGACAGGCGGTTAAATTTCAATAAACCGCAGCGCGCGTCGAGTGTCAATAGCTCCTCGGAATCACTTTCAGCTTCTATTCGAAGGTAAGTGCCAACAAGCTTCGCAAAACATGGTCCAATACAGGGTTTCGTAAACAAACCTGGTAACAAGTAACAGATAGCCAGGTAAACTAAGCACAGTGTTGAGAATAAAGGAACAGACATAATTGTGCCCCTTTCAATCAATCAGGAGCGAGATGGCTGTGGTTGGAGCGAGAATTTACTGACCGGAAGGTCCGTGGTTCGAACCCGACCTCTGCCTCTCGACTTCCCCTGTCTAAGCTTGGGCAACTTGGCAGTATCTCAGCCCTTGTGCTTCCTTCTGGTGGCATGGCAGTTAGGCACCGAAAGGGTGCTGCGGCTGAATGGTTCAATCAATCAATCAATCAATCAATCAAATCAATCAACCAATCAATCAATTAATTTATCAGCTATAAACCGTGTAGCATTGGCACACTGGTTCCAGCTGCTACAGTTTCGATCACCGGAAAAGGGGAGAGTGTGCGACATACAGCCAAGCCTTTGTTAGTTCGGGAACTGGAGAGCTACGTACTGAAGGCGATTGCTTTGATGCACGAGAGCCACTGACTGCGCGATTGGTGCCCCTTTCGCCTTTCTAACAACAGGAGCTGTCAATGGTGAATACTTGACAAGCTGGATGATTGTTGAAGACGCTCTAATTCCGTCATCGCCGCCAGAGCAACATAAGATGCATGACGCTTTGGTTCAAAAGCCTTGAGTCCGGTGCAACACTTAAAATCATTTTGAAAGACGGCTAAACCTTATCAAAAGTTTGTCTGTGAATTGCTTTACGATGCACGTGGCAGAAACTGATCATTACCTATTGCACGCAGATGTCAAAGGAACACAGAGATCGAAGCAAGTGCAAGCAAATTCAATCGACGAGGTGGGGTGCACCAGAGCATTGAGTACTCTTGGAGGACAAACTGAAGAATAACCCTCCAGTTAGTTGCATTTTGAGCCTGATGGGTAGTTGTACACACAAAAGGCCTTCCAATTAAATCCTATGTGGAATGTGTGGTCCGTGTTATTTTCGAAGCCGTGTCGAGGTAAAAACGGACTGCGGCATAGTCGATGGGAATCGAATAAAAATTTCGAGCACCACTATGTGTACGGAAGCTTTTGGAGAACCCACCGTGTACCTTCACACGCATAGAAGTTTGACGATGCAAAGAATAAACCATGTTCAAAAAATTCCGGCGCATTCTTTGTTGTTAAGGACAACAGACCAATCAACTGAGCCGAATCCGTCTTGGAAATCCAGGAGTACCATAAATGCGGCCATTTACACGTATGGTGTTGTGAAGATTTGGTGAACGCAAACCCAACCATGTCGGATTCCTGCTTGCTGCTCTCGAACAGGTGCTTCACGGGACACCATAAAGCGAAGGACAAGTGACGCCGAGTTTCGTTACAACTTGAGTCAAGCCGGCCGGTTCACGCAGGCCTTGGTACACCGGGGACGGTGTTCTTCAAAAAGGGGGCCAGTGTAGCATACGGTGCCTGCCAGTTTGATTGATTTATACGTAAGTATTGGTGATATACACCCTTGCTTGCTGGGCTTCGGCTCATGGTCTTTCTTCCTGTCTTCTATGCACAGAAATTGTTGTGAACCCTTACCTTCAGAGAACCACTGTCCCCTGGCGCTCCCAGAGCGTGCAAACTAAACTGGCGAGCAGTTGAAGAACGCCACGTGGTCAGATGACTTCGGTTATTTCGGAGGTTATTACTGCATAAAAGCAGTCTGCCGTCAGCATATAGCTGACGTCGTTCGCCATTGTCCTTATGTTCAGCTGTAACACCCTTCCGGTGCCTAGCTGCCATGCCACCTGAAGGAAGCACGAGGGCTGGGATACTGCCAGGTTGCCCAAGCCTAGACAGGGAAGTCGAGAGGCAGAGGTCAGGTTCGAACCACGGACCTTCCGGTCAGTAAATTCGCGGTCAAACCACTTGAGCCACCTCGCCCCTCTTACATACCGAGCCCAATCCACCCAATTGTGTCTCAGATGCGCTAAGTCTGTCCACTTTTGCATTCAGATCTCGGGCAACCACAACGACATATGGGCCTTTATCCCGCCGTAACAGAGCATTTAAAGCTCATAAGACCTGTCTTTGATGGTGTCAGAGCTACAGTCGGTTTGGGCGTGAGCAAACCCGATAAACAGACAACGATGAATTTCCCGATCAATGTCAAGCGAGTCCAGAGTGCGAGCAAGAGCGATTTGTCATCCTGATTGCTTCAGAGCGCGGATACTAAAAGCTGCCAGACAGACAGGCCTGAAGATTGATTTCAAAATGTCTCAGTCTGCCGGCGCCGATTGACTCGCAGATATTGCTGCCAAGACAAAAGGGCATTGCAAGTCCTGATGGATGGGCTTATGAGAAGCGTCTTTAATGGAGTGGGAGAAGTGAAAGAAAAAGCATGTGAAAGAGAAAGGGTGGCCTCAGCAGTTTCCACTTATCCGCAGCAGCAAGTAAGGTGACCCAGCTGGTTAAAGCCACGCGACGGCCGATGTGGCATAAAAAGAGACTCGAGACTGTACAAAGGCAATGGAATTTACCGTAGTATGACGGTTTGCATGCCTTCGTGGCCCACCGAGGTATAACGTTGTCCGTGCGATACTCATTTTCTCGTACCACGTTGGTCAGTATGTCAGAGATCTTACCAACACAGCATGCTAATCTTCTAGGTTGATAGTTGGAACGTGTGGCGACTCGTTCTTTAAAAATTGGTTGCAGACGTTTTCCGATAACCACCACTACCTAGCGGTCAGGTTTTTGAGCCAAAGACTTTGGTCAAGGACCTTAATCATCCACCTTTCAGGGTCTGGGTGCCCTGGTAGTATATCAACTTTTCTACGCCCATGAATTGAACCTTTTCTGCGTCAGTATCGTAGTTTGAAGTCTCAAAGTCACAACGATTTCCAGCGACGGATCGTGGAGGCTGAGAAGGAAGTCGGAGTCCACCATGGATATGACAGATTCGACAGCCCGATGGCATTCTTCCAACCATGTCCACTTGTGGTTGTTCGTGAGTAGCCCGTTCAATGGGCTGTAAAAGCAATGCATAGCTGACAGGATCGGGCAACGATCTGAGGGATTGTCCGGAGAAAGACCGGCCCTAACAACCGAACATCACACCAATTGGACGGATGTGTCATGTGCAGGCTACGGACCAAAGGAAGGCGTGCCCTGATTGGTCAGAATTTTAGCCAATCTGGATAGAGCATCTTTAGCTCGAGGGTTCGCGCCACCGTCATGGAGATTATGGAACGACCTTGTGGAACATTCTGTGACGACCCTATAAACACGGTTGTAATAATCTTCCCCTTTGTCTCCATAAAGAGCTATGTGATGCTACCGTGCCTTTTGATATACCATATTGGGCGGAGCTGGAAGCCAAGGACCGGGACAGACTTGCAGGGCATAAGAGGGATGCCATATCCGTGTGTGCTGGGATGCGTTTGGGACGTCACTATCCTTTAGGTGTGACTAGCGGCCATGTCCGTCGATGATAGGGCTGTGGAACATGAATTTGCCTTTTTCTCGGTGCTCTTTCAAGCCATAATTTTGAATTGGACCGAGCACATAACTGAAACGCTGCAATGGCAATTAGATCATCGAAACAAGCAGCAACACTACAGGAATCCTGCAACGTGATATTCATGATTGGCCGAAATATAGCTGGTGCTGTCTTGATACCAGACGACAATCAAGTATGCTGAAACAGACCAACGTGTGTTGGCGGTTAGACGTTTCCCGGATTCCTCTGCGGCCCCCATCTGCAGGTACTCCTCAAGAAAATCAGTCTGCATAAAACATCTGCCCTCACGCAGTTTCAAGAACAGGTAATGTGGACGGATAGCACACTGGTGCGTATCCAGTGCAGCACTGAGAACACTGAGGAAATTTGCGCGCACTCGGATGACTCCGTTAGACTTCTTGCACACAACGGTCGGTGCTGCCCAGTAGATGGTCAGTTGATGAACATCAAGCCCCCGTAATCGGTGCCATTGCTGGCTAAAACCGCGAAGCTGCATAATTTACTGGGGCTCCGGTCTGGAACCCGGTCTAGCATCTGCTTTTTATGCACCGCCCGAGCCCGTCGGCGAATTGTGTGCATAGCGTTGCGGGAGGTCCTCGAGCAAACGACGAGGAACGTGAGTTGGTGCAATCACCCGCGGGTGCTGCACTCCAGGAGTTGCAAGTGATATTAATACGCTTTTTCAAGAAATGCGGCTCATTGCTGTACCCTAACCGAGTGATATCATCCTTGGGACATGAATTTAGGTGACACGTGGCTCTCACCGTCAACCTGTTGAAGATTATGAAACAGCCAACCTCGCCAATCGACTTCAGCTTACAGTGGAGCGTTGTTGGCACAATATCGAGTCAGCCTGACATGAGGTTAACCAATCTGCTTACGCGTTCGTTCAACATGTAGTGTATTGTGGGAATGCAAATGATCGTCACTGTCAAAAGCTTCTTTCACCAAACGACTAGATCCCTTTCGGGGAGACATTGTCAAACCTTGGATTTAAAACCGTATCTGCGTTTGAGGATGCAACCTCGCCTTGTAGATTATTCCACAAGCTGACCACTTCCTGTGAGAAGGCAGTAAGCGGATTTGGACGCCGTCTCCTAGCCTTGTAAGGTCCAAATGGCGCCCAATCGTGGCCATTTTGTTCTCAAATTATCGCCGTGTACTACTCTTTGGGCGTGTAGCATATCGGATGTATATCAACTGGAAGCCAAGAATAGAGAGACTAAACCGTTGTAACCGGACTAAGTGCTAGAGGTTTTAAATGCGAGAGAGCACCGTTGTTCCCCGAGCCAATCCTCAGATGCACACCGCCAATTTCTCTGAAACCGTAGCTCGAACCAAGGATACTTTAACATAAAGTGTTTATTTGCACACTTAAAAGTTCACCTTACGGCCGCAATTTTGTTGGAACTTGTTCAAACATACTCATGGTCCATTGTGGGAATGGGCTTCATATTTTAATGGCTACCGGTGCCTTAGCATGGTGTACCCACGAAGACGGTGGGAACTTTTGTGGAAAAATGGTCTCTTCACGTGTTTTCTTCTGTATTGCATTTGGAAATAATCTGGAAAATACATGAACAATAATTGTACCCTCTTTCTCCGCGCAAACTTAAAATGGAGCAGCCATTCGCGACCCGTATAGGAAAAATTCCTATTTTTGATGCGGGCGTCCCGAGAGACAAAACGAAGGAACTCGTCACAGCTAGTATGCTTTTTGTTTTTAATGATGTTCCCGTTACGAAGAGACTGGACCTTACCGTGGTGTGACGGTTTGCGCACCTCAGCGACCCGTTGAGCTTTACTGGGGGGGGGTGTCCCCGCAACACTCGCAGGGTTCTCATGCCAGGTTGGTCACTGGTTAAAGGTCTGACGAACAGAGTCTCCTGGTCCTCCAGGTTTGGGGTTGGAACATGTGGCGACCTGTCCCTTAGGAATGGTAATGCATTTGCACCTCCCGCCAAACACCGCCGCCCTGCGGTTAGGCTTTTGAGCTAAAGGCTTTGGTTGAAGACCCCAATCATCCTCCTGTCTTGGTTTAGGCGCCTGACAATATCCCAGCCCACGTACAACCACGATACCTACGTCCAACAGAAAACTCATACGGCAGCGAAGCATCAATGTCGAACACAGATGTCACGCCGTTGATGATGATGATGATGATGATTCATTATGCTCGGCACATGCTGTATCGGGTGCACGAAGAGGTTTTATCTTCATCGGTATACAGACTCCTTGGTAGTGCCATTGAAAGAATCAGTGGGTTTATGGGAGGAATGAGCAGGCAGTACAGCGCTTTGAAATTCTGGCACAATTTCAACAGATCCGAAAGGTCTTATGGGCTCATGTAACACTCCTAGCAGCACACGTAGTCAAAAAAACGAGTTTTCCTGTTATATGATGGTCATATAACCACCTAATAACCACCCAACATGGTTCGTTGGTGGTTACTTGCACCATCGAAACCGTAATATAACCGTTTTGTGGTTATCTGGAGGTCAAAAAACCAACTGCAAAACGCATTTGCATGTTAGATAACCGAATAATAACCATCAAACTACGGTGTATTCTGGTCACTGGACGGTTGAATAACCGTCATTTAACGGCGTTATAACGACTTTTTGCTGTGCACGTAACTGCGAAATAACCGCATTTTCAAATTACAGCGACAATAACTAACGGCGTTCTTTCCAACACGACTGACTGCGGGCTAATTATCAACCAAGTTTTACGGTTGACTAAACGTGATCAAAGGTTTTTTGGGCAGTTAATGTGCGGTCGTTTAACGACTTCTAGACACGTTTTTATGGCTAATAACCGCAACATAACTGTACCGTAACGACTTATACTGGTAACCACACGGTTAAGCGTGCAAATCGTCGGACCCATTCTAGCATTTAAGGCCTTGTAACCAAACCTTTACGCGTAGCCGCATATCTACACTCTAGCGGTTTGCTGAGATGGTTCAATAACCTGGGTGATCCGGCGTCATCATTGCTCGCTTACGCGGAGAACTTAAACAACGGAAAGCAAGGATATACCGAAAATATATTAGATATACAATAAGATGTTTTTACAATCAACCCGCCTCAGTCCGATGAACGCAGGTCCAGTGCGAGTACCCCGGCCGCTTGGCTCAATGTAGACCTCTGAAATGGTGACGAAACATACGTTTGTGCATGTAAATAAATTGTCCAAGCGTAAAAGCAAAACCTACTGCCAACCGACCCGCGCGCTTTCTCTGAGCCAGACTGTGCTGCGAGTTACCGAACAATTTATTGATTTCTTTACCCAATTCCTGTGGCATGCAGTCTATGAAAACTGAGTGAGCGAGGATTGTTTCTGAAAAGGCAGTTGGCAAGCTACCTCCGGGCACCTATCTCTATCAAAGTACACAGTTTCGTGTATCGGGAGGGGAGTTTGTCCACAGACCCAGCGAAGACCAAGTTGATGGCAAATTTGTCAGCCAACGCCCGTCTGAGACAGAGACGCACCAATTCCGCCATGGTGGCCTCATTAGAAGACCCAAACTACTTCATCGACGGCAAACAAATTAGATCCACAAGACTGAATTACCAGTTCCAGCTGGTGAGGTTTCTCTACCAAGTCCCCTTCAAGCTTGTCTCACGCACCCTTGCACCGTGAGGGAAAGCAAAACCAGTGGTTGTAGCAGCATTTTGGATTATCATCATTGAGTGGTCGATGCGAATCTTAAGACACAGAATGTCTTCCGTGATCGCGCCAACTATCTAAAGCAGCTGCTCGTTCTGCTGGATCAACAAGGCGACTCCTGGCGTTATGAAAATGGGTCAGATTATAAGGATAATACAGAAAACACAAGATTCTCCAGGGAGAACCTGTCAAAAGCGTACTGTGGCAGGTGATGTACAGTCTGTTGCATCAAATATGCGGGTTGATTGAATGTGGACGGGACAGGCGTTGAATATTAGGGCGTGAGATCGGCATACTCAAGTTAAAGTAGATGCACGCGAAAGCCTGTAGTTAGGGCCTTAGGAGTCGAGTGGAACAGAGCACAAGGAGACGCCTGCGAGAAGTTAGGATAAAGCGGACGGCGCGGCACCATGAATCTTAGTTTCTTCGGAGATGGGGTAATGAACAGAGGGGGGTTACGCTCTGAACCACTTCGAAAGTAAGCATTGTCGATCCTGCCGATGGTTCCCAGTAAAAGCTCACGGCCTAATAGAAGTCCTTGGAGTAGACCTTTTGCCATGTAGCGCAGGTGCTATCAATTCATGAAGAACTAAGAACTGCACATTGTCATAGCCCTTGTTCAAAGAACTTTACCGGACTATAGGCCTAGAAACAACGAGACATTTAGTGGCGGGATGTTTATTGTAGGGTGATTACTTTAGTGCAACAGATTGAATATCAAGGAGGACATTACCGCATGGAGTGTAATAATGGAAAAATTACACAGCTCATTATGTGGAAGCATTGCGCACTTGCATTGCATAAGTGAGAGGTGACAGCTGCTTACGACTTTTTACAGTTTGGTAACCGCAAAAATGTTCAGCAAAGAAGAATTAACGGGATGGTTGAACAGTGGTGAAACAGGTGAAATAAATAGGATGTACGCTATTGTGCAGCCGGCCGTGTCCGAATACTCCACCCCTGTTACAATGCACGGAAATTATCGACCAATACAACGTTATCCGGGGGACTGGTATAAAGCGCGACTATCTCCAAAGAAGAAGAAGCGCTTTTTGTTTCGTGACGCACGTTTCAAAGGGAATCCGACGTCAAGATCAGCATGGTTGCCAACATGGTACAGTCCTGACTACTGCAGGCGTTTAAAAATCTGTCTAACAGGATAGGCGGGACTTCGGGCCATTCGCTTAAGAGTGACCATGTACGGCTCACAAGAAGAGGCAGAAAAATTATCCGGAGGGATGTGAGGCGAGACCTCATCCGGCAAGTGCTTCAGACAATAGAAAATGTACACCATCTTCTCAAACCAACACAGTTTCTGGAACTTGTTAGCGAATACCAGCAATGACTGTCATGCAAAATTAAGGTGGGAAACATAAGAACGACGATGGGAAATCAAATAAAAATACAGAAATAAATCCGTAAAATTTTGATGCCATTTATGGGGAGGAATACCCGTAAAATCAATTGGACCAGTGTAAAGCAACAGTTTAGGAAACCGTCGCTTTTCACTGATTGTACAGCATAATTTTCCGGCACTTACGCAGGCAGAAGGGCATGTATAATTCGAAGCATGTGGTCTACCCTGTCCAAGCCGGCAGGCCTGATACGTGCCGCTCGATCACCATCCACGAAAGTAGAAACTAATCTACCCACCGCACTAGGAAATACGGGTTGCCCATAATCTATAAAGACGCAGTGAATGAAGTCAATATGCAACGTAAAGGATGGAGACGAATTTTTTCAAGTTTCACGACGGATGATGTTGTCAATTTCTTTGGAATGGGTTATCTAAATGGACATGACCAGTGTGTTTTCATCAGTATCCGCAAGTCTCGAGGCAGTTCTGGAAGCTTATGCTACAGTGATACAAGAGGACCATCCACGGTACTGAAAAGGACATTGGTGGAAATCATCCAGTATCGGAAAATGTCCGCCAAGCTAGGTTGAAAAGTATTCTCCTCTTCATTTTTCGCCTCCCCTAGCTGCCCATCTGAAAGCATTTTCATACCGTGTACCGGTGACTCATTCATGTGTGTTTCATGATCAAAGTAGCGTGCGTCCATCGAATTGGGTGGTCGTTCGAAGGCTTACGCTCTTGCCCACTGTAGTTTCCGGTTAAACGACCACCTAGAAATGAGCAGACCACTTTTGGAAAGCTAAAGTCGTCCTGTGTGTATCAGAAGTCACGCCTTACCATTCCTCTTGATAGAAGCTCGCAGATATTCGGAGACAGAAGCGACGAGGGCCGGCGGCAATCCAGGGAATGGACTTGGCGGCCACGGCCATTTACCAAGAAACTGATGCAGATAAACAAGAAGAATATCAGAACTGATTTCTGAAAAACAATTCGAATAATGCACTTTTGTTTTATGCCGGCACTTTACATGATAGGAAATGGTAATGTGAATAAATGAGGCGGCAACACTTCACGATGATTGGGTGAGAGCTACACTGTTAAACAACTGTTCAATCACCGAAGTTAACCGCCGCATAACCGACTCGTTACCGTGTTATGCTGCTAGGGACGCTCGGTCGGGAAATAGTGGGGATATATTGAACTATGGGCAAGCTATCAGACTGGGAATGGCGGTCACGGTACCCTCATCGCGACGTCGTACTTGGGTTTATGAACAGCCCCGTTCGTGAACATCTTGGGTAAGCCAGTTGGGATTGTCATGGCGGTTAGGATTAGCAATGGAATCGTGACAAATTTAGACCAGCGTGGATCAGGTTTATTCTTAGGTCCATCGAGGACATGGCGTGGTTCATTGCTGCCATTCAAACGGGGCAATAAAACAGCCAAGAGGAGTCACAATTTCCAACTACTGCAGCGGGGCATCGCTGCCCGATTTCAAAAAAAGATAGTCGATATTCAGACAGAGCTAGTAGGTATTTTGTCGGGGCAAACAGGTGTGGGCATATGTGAATGTGAGGGACGTGCATTAGCTAAACTTTGCACAACTAATGTAAATCGGGGCGTGAGCGAACCATAAATTGGATAAAAACGCGAGGTACCTTGTGGTGTTGCGTGTTCTGACGATGAGCTGCCCTCTGAATGGCGCAGTTACATCCAGAAGTAAAGCGTGGAGGCTTTTCAAAACGAGTCGCGTCGGAAACGGCATACCGCGTATATTTAGTGAGTCTCAGTCGACAACTTTTGCTTTGCTATTAATGATGTTTTGCGTTCAGAAGAGGACTTCCCGGGATATAAGTTATGACCAGGGAAGCTCGAGCCAGCGGCACAAGTGTCCGACAAAAGCTGCTTGCATTTTAGATTTCTCTTTCCTCCATTTCAGAAGGCGGAGTGCAAGACTCAGAGCATGGTAGAAAATGTCTTTGAGGAGATCGCATGCAGTTGAAGTTGGGGTTGTCAACTGTGCAGTCTTTCGCATCGTCCGGGAGAGAAGAAGCGGATATAGTGGCTGGGTGGTGACCAAAAAGGCCGAGCTGGTAGAACAAATGTGGATGAGCAGGCAAGGCGCACTAAGGGTACAGATTATGGGGATTCAGGGTTCATCCTTGGTGGAAAAGGCGGGAGTTGTAGCATTTTGGCAATGTATGTTACTTGGATGTGAGTTGAAGGATACTTGTTTCTGGGAAATTAGGTATAGCAAACCTTGCAGTCCCCAGCTAGACCATCAACATTATCAGAGACAGTTATGTCGTATCAGCAGCGCTTTCTTGCTTATCTCTTCGAATGTTGTAGACATGATTGTGAAAGTGGAGATGGGTGGCAACACTGCGGAATGAACGATGAGTTGGATAGGACCCAAACCTATATGGCAGACGTGGACAACAGCCTCAGAGTAGCTTGAAATACCGAGTAGCTTTCAATATGTGTGACAAAGATGTGGAAGCCTTTTTATATATAAAAGGATGCTGAAGATCACAAAAGAGTCGGTTTAAAAACGCAAGCACGGAAGCCGATGATTGGTTTACCAGAAGGACGTTCCTAGTTGGTGACACTAGCGCTGCGGCTAAATACGGGATGGTTAAAAGTTGTGATGAGGACGATGGAGCTGTTGCTTTTATTAAGCTACAACGCATCAGCATCGTGGAGTGTAAGTGGAGTGAAGTTAGGGTTCAGTGCTCTAATTTAGCAGATTTAACACAAACTACACGTTCCCTCACTGGATCTTTGCTACTGCTACATTCATGGGTGCAAGGTTGAAGACGCATGAGGTCCTTGAATTTCGAGGTTCAAGTTTATACCACTCGATCCTACGACTCACTTGTATAAACCCCTCTTTAGCTCTAATTTTGCTGCGTCCAATATTGAACCTTATCACTGAATCTCGCTATCGAATCATCGTTGTACACACGAATCCGTGATTATCGTCGATGGGACAGACTGAGCAATTAATAAGTATGCTCACATAGCAGTAAGACTCTGGCTTCAGAGTGTGCGCCGTCCGAGCATTTAGGACAACGGGATTCGATAAACTCTTGGAGAGTTAGTCTGTACACCTGTTTAGTTATGTGCTTCCAAAGATTTTGCTGAAGATGTGCACGAGTTGTAACTGATTGTACACTTTTCCTTCCAGAAACCCTGTGGAGTAAAAACGGCTTCCCGAGAACGGGAATTGGATTCACTACACATTACTTCTTTACCGATGCAACTGATAAATAGAAACGTAATTAGCCAGGGTGGTTGGGTATTTTTCAGGCATGAGTTTGGCAGACGGACGACATGTATGGATATGAAGGACCGCCATTGGTCGTTGGGTTAGCCCATCATGCATGGTTGAGGCCTCATAAACAGCGTAGCACATAGACACGAGCCTAAAAGTTACAATAAGTAGCCAAGATAGGAAACAGCGCGTGCAGTTATCATGATGATCGGCAATGGTTGGACTTATTTTCTGTCAACGTGGTTCTACTTTATGGCGTATTACGGCTAGCAAGCGTGACTGTTTACAACGGAAAAGATATCGTTATGTTGGTAATTAACATGCAAATATCTCGCAATGCTGCATTATCTACTGGCTGGTTGTGCATATCCGAAAATAGGGATCATCCACAGAGGAGCACACTCGCATCAGTACTACACAATGCATCAAATTCTCTTCTATTATCATACCGAAGAGAGGGCGGGCTTCTGAAAAAAATTGTTATGCCGAAGTTTGCTAAACAAACTCATCTGATTTTTTACGTTTATGGGATTTTACCCACGCAAAAGTTATCCAACTGTTTTCCGGACTGGAATTTGTACTGGATAATCTGTAGATGCTACTTCACTTGTAAAGGGCACTCCGGAACCCTAATATAAGCTAAACCTCGATTTCATGCTTTATCTCCTGAACCGGTAATGAAATGCGAATCGGTGGTGGTCGATGCCCCTGAAATTTTGCTCACTTACACAAAGTGCTACGGGTAACATATTACTGAAACGTGCACACGGATTTGACTACCCCCCTGACGCTCAACCTATGCTGGTAGCATAGGTCAAAAGACAGGTGTCACGCTATCTAAATTCCGAACAGGTGTGCCATGCCCAGAGAATAGAAATGGGCCAGCCTTTTGGTTCAAAGAATCGTCAGATATCCCACATCGCGCAATTGCAGATTGTTCCCTCTTCGTGAACTTGACCACTGTCTTTCGCTCTCAGTAACCATCACAGAAGTATCACGCTTTATCGCCAACACACGAAGAATGTAGTTCCTTAAATGATGGAACCCTGGCAGGCGGGATTGGCCGACCAGATGGATAGCACAACTATCACGGTTGAGCTGGAGAATTCAGCGACTTGATTGATCGATCAGTTTGTTCATGCGGCTTCATTGCTTCCGGTGGTTTAAAGTCTCTTGCATATGAAGCAGCTTGTGTGACGATTTGTGGCAGATGGGATATGTTTTGTAATACCCAGGATGAAAAACAAATGCTTAAGGAACGCCACTTGTAACATGCATTGCTGGACCAGAGCTTTGACTTTCACTTGCACAGCGCACTTAACCTAAAAGCTCTTCATCGGTTTTTATTTTGCTAGGGAACCTCTAAATAGCTGGGTTCACTAGCAAACTCTTGAGTGAAAATTTGTCAAAGGGTCTTTCAGTGTTTATGTGAGTCACACTAATAATGATCCCCGCATCCACATCCTGCGCTCGGAGCCCTCTGGTAATTGTTAAGTTGGCTATTAACGACCCTCCCCAAAGCCACGCAGTTAATCCAACAAAGTCCATATTGTTGGAAATGTCGACAAACGGCTGCCATCACCATTTGCTTCATAACAGTCTCAACAGCAGAATTTGTAGAAACCGGTCTATGATAGTCCGATTTGTGTCTGCTCCATCTTTTAGAGATTTTGAATGTCATTTTATGCAGTAAGTATAAGGAAGTAAGTATTGGAAGTAAGTGCTGGGAAAGTTAGCACAAAACCCCAATGTCCATATATCTCTAAGGGCCTTGGCGATTGTGGATGCTAGTTATAGGGTCCCGAAGCGTACAGTTTGTCTGGTTTCTCTAGGGTGTTCCCGGTTTTGCCAAGACAGGATATGACGCCCCGGGGTTCCTGGATTGTACCGAACAGATTCACAATTCTGTTATAATCGCCAACGAAAGTTTTAGTGATCCTGTTTTTCCAAGGCATGTGCAACCCAGCTAGCCAGTCCTCTCTCATCAGCATATTTGCTCATCGGGAACTACCTCACAAGCCTTCTAATATAACAATTCCTTTTTATTTTTAAGCTTACGGGCTTGAGGGTGTATGAAGGGTTTCCAAAGAGATTTTTCTCAAAAAGGTCGTCCAAGAACAATACTGTAGTGGTCTGAGTACCCAAAAGAAAGCTACTTTAGGAAGCGTGTGGCAAAGAAATAAATATAATTACTCTGAATTGAGTACACAATAATAAAAAGGGTCGAATGGAACAGACTCACTAAGAATTGTTCTTTTTAAAATAGTTCGTCGTTGGCCCAGGTCAGTGAATAAATAATAATCCGGTCGTGGATGTCCAGGGGTCTTCTGTCCGGGAAGCTCTCATATACAATAAACTCCGAAGACAGTCTGAAATGTTTTGATACCAGAGTTAGCACATGAAGCTCGCGAATAACCGCTGTAAGCGCGAGTGAAATGAAAAGAGAAAATCGGAGAATGCGACCACGCCTGTATTGTATGTAATTTTGTACAAATGCGCGTTTTTGTGGTTTTGCGTATTCAAACAAAAATCGTTTATGAAATTGGTGAAATACGTAACGTTATAATGAAAGCAAAAGAAAGGTACAAAACACCACACTACTCCCCCACTAGAGCGTTGGCCATGAAAGGGGTAAACGCTCGAATAATGAAAGTAATGAATCAAAAAGTTGCTCACTTCACGTTTCGTAATCAGTTAAGTGCTGAGGGAAACGGACACGTCGTCCAGAACGACTAGTGGAAGGAGTTAGGTTGGCGGTAGGGGTATCTGGAGTAGGTGCGGGTGCTGGTGGGATAGCAGGATTGCTGAATTTGGTCGTGGGTGCTTCGATGAAGGCAGGCTTCAGACGATCAATGGAGACTGTATCATGCTTTCCGGTTCTCTCTAAAACGAAGTATTTGGAGTGGCGTTCGATGACCTTGAAGGGACCATCATAACAAGGTTGAAGTGGTTTCTTTGTTGCGTCATGTCGGACAAATACAAATGGTGTAGAAGAGAGATCGGTTGAGATGTGCTCTTTTCGTGTTGATCGTCTTGTCGGCGTCGCACGAAGTTCAGACATGTGTTGTTTCAGGCGGGTGACGAATGTAATGGGTGAAATGGGCTCTGCGCCAGAAGGGGAAACCAGTTCACCAGGTAAACGTAAAGTTGTACCATATACTAGTTCGGCTGGTGAACAGTGAAGATCCTCCTTAATAGTGGAACGAATAGCAAGCAAAATGAGGGGTAAAGAAGAAGACCATGAAGATGGGTTCATTTGGGCAGTCAATGCAGCTTTGAGGTATCGATGGAAACGTTCAACCAGACCGTTGGAACAGGGGTGATACGCGGTTGTCGAAATGTGATGAAAACCAAATAGAGTAGAAAACTCACGGAAGAGGTTACATTGAAATTGTGAACCGCGGTCGGTAGTAACGGAGGAAGGTATGCCAAAGTTACTCACCCAATGCTGCAAAAACGAAAAGGCTACCGTTTCAGCTGAAGTATCCGAAATAGGTACAGCTACTGGCCAACGAGTAAAACGATCAATCATGGTAAGAATATGAGTAAAACCGTTTGATGGGGAAAGTGGACCAACAATATCCAGATGGACTTGCGTAAATCGAGAATCAGGAACTGCAAATGAGCCGAGAGGTGAGTTCGTATGCCGTGTTACTTTACTGCGTTGACAGGCGATGCACTGTTTAGCCCAGGCTGTTAGATCCTTATTCATGTAGGGCCACACGAAACGTGCACTGATCAACTTCTTTGTCGCCCTGATTCCTGGATGAGAGAGTCCATGAAAGTGGTCAAATACAACTCGTCGAAAAGCTTCGGGGATGATTGGGCGAGCTGTGCCGGTAGACATATCACAAAGGATGGTTCCAGACTGGAGGGGTAAGGGAATTGAAGAAACTTGAAAAGAAGGAAAGGATAGAGTGGACGTAAACTTGGGATCACAATGTTGAAGGTTCGCCAGTTTGGCAAGGTCCAACTGCGTGGAAGAGTGAAAAGTGTTGATGTCTGGGCGAGATAGGGCGTCTGCAACGACATTGTCTGATCCTGGAGTGTACCGAATGTCGGTAGTGAATTGGGAAATATAGTCCAGATGACGTATCTCGCGTGGTGAATAGCGATCAGGCTTGGCGTTGAAAGCATACGTAAGTGGCTTATGGTCGGTTTGAATGGTAAATGATCTACCTTCTAATAAGTGCCGGAAATGGCGAATAGCAAGGTAAATTGCGAGTAATTCACGACCAAAAGTACTGTAACGCGTTTGGGCAGCCTGCATCTTCTGCGAGAAAAAGGCTAATGGATGAAAGACGTTGTTGACAACTTGATGGAGTACAGCGCCGACAGCAGCGTTTGAAGCATCGGTTGTCAGAATAAGTGTTGTGTTCTCGTGGGTATCGAGAAAAGATAGTTTTGTGGCTTGGGCAATTGCCTGCTTTGCTCTTTCGAAAGCAGTAATGGCGGCTGGGGGCAAGGTGACAGATTTTTCTTTGGAGCCAAGTAAATCGGTCAGTGGCTGTAAGACATCTGCACAATGAGGGATAAATCGCCGATAATAGTTGATAATTCCAATAAAACGGCGAAGTTGGGTGATAGTTGTGGGTATGGGAAAAGAGTCAAGGGCCAAAATGCGATCGGGCAAAGGTGAAATGCCGGTTGGGTCAATGTGGTGACCAAGAAAATCTAAGCTGGTTACACCAAACAAGCATTTGTCAATATTCAAACGTATGTTATAGGTAGCAAGACGTTGGAATACTGCCCTGAGATGATCTGCATGTTCAGTTGGGGAGGTGCTAGCGATTAAAACATCGTCTAGGTAAGCGTACGCAAAAGGTAAACCACGTAAGACTTCGTCCATGAAACGTTGAAACGTTTGGGCTGCATTTCGAAGACCAAAGGGCATACGCGTGAATTCGAAAAGGCCAAACGGTGTTGTGACCGCTGTTTTGGGTATGTCATCCGGGGCTACGGGTATGTGGTAGTATGCACGTACAAGGTCGAGTTTGGAAAAAATGTTTGTGTGGCATAAGGTACTTGCGAAATCGTGGATATGTGGGATGGGATACCTGTCTGGGATAGTGGCGTTATTGAGAGAACGGTAATCTCCACAAGGTCTCCAATCACCTTTAGATTTCTTGGGTACCATATGTAGGGGTGACGACCAGTGACTCGACGAAGTGCGGATGATGCCGAGTTCGAGCATGTGTTCAAACTCGTGTTTTGCGATCTGGAGTTTTTCTGGATGAAGTCGACGGGGATTGGTATGGGCAGGTGGGCCTCTCGTCTGGATGTGATGAACGACGGAATGTGTGACCGGTTGAGTGTACTGACATGGATGAGTAAGGGTAGGAAAATCCCTAAGTATGTCAGCAAAATGAGAATCAGGTAGAATAACTCGGATACCTGTGGATGAAGCTGGGGTACAGATTCCGTTGACCGAGAGGGAAGTTAGCACATCCAAGAGACGTTTGTGTCGCATATCGACGGATAAGTTGTAGTGGGTGAGAAAGTCCGCGCCAAGGATGGGTGTTTGGACGTCGGCCAAAAGGAAGATCCACTTGAACGCACGTCGCAATCCGAGGTCAAGGGTGAGGGAACGTTCGCCGTATGTAGCGATGCGGGTACCGTTAGCGGCTTGTAACGAACAGGAAGAGGAGTCAGGAAGCGGACTCTTATGTGGTAGCACACTAACTTCGGCTCCCGTATCTACGAGGAAACGTAGACCACTTGAGCGATCGGTGATGTGGAATAGGCGACTAGTGCGAGGAGGGCCACAGACAGTCGTCGCCGTTACTGACTGGCCGGGGTGTTTAAAGGGTTGTTGGGACGCGGCTTGAAGGAGCAGGGTGGTTGGCATTTGCGTGCTTTAGGACCGAACGATTGGTGATACCAGCACCAAGAGGGTCTGGATTGTGACGACGATCGAGATCGTGAACGTGGTCGATGCTTGTTGATTTCGAGCCGTTGAAGTCGATCGGTCAAGGTATCAAAACGGGTTTGCAGTTGAGAAATGGCAGAAAGTACCGGGTCGGAAGCTGTGGACGTGGCGGGTGCAGGGTGGGAGACGGGGCTAACAAGATGAATGGGATAGGTCTCATGGATTTTGTCCGCCATGTGAGCTAGCTGCTCCAGGCTGTGGTCATCAACGAATGCGCTGATGACGCGGGACATGGAGGGTGGAAGTTTATCGAGCCACAGTTGGGTCATGATTTCCACCGCCAGCTTACGGCCGCAGAGGAGACTGCGCATGTGGCGAAGTAGCTGTGACGGCGACCTGTCACCAATTTCGACTGTGGTGAATAGATCCCTGAGCATCTTGCTTTCAGATTTTCCTGTCCTGCTAATGATAGCCGCTCGAAGGGCGTCATAGGGATTATCTTTGGGGATATCTTCCAACAGATCTTCTACTTCTGTTGCTACTTCACTAGGAAGATGCTGGACGACATAGGAAAAACGGGTGGCTTGGGAAGTGATGCGTCGGGTAGTAAAAACAGCTTCGACCTGGTGAAACCACACCCTGGGATTGCGAGGATTATATTCTGGTAAACGGATGCTAATTGCATTCTCGACTAAATCCGATGAATCGAAGTGTGCATCCATAATGACCGGGCAAAACAAAATAACTACGACGACTTGAAAGGGAAAGTTAAAAAAAATATCTCGAAAGACTCGGGCTCACCAAATTTGTAGTGGTCTGGGTACCCAAAAAAGCTACTTTAGGAAGCGTGTGGCAAAGAAATAAATATAATTACTCTGAATTGAGTACACAATAATAAAAAGGGTCGAATGGAACAGACTCACTAAGAATTGTTCTTTTTAAAATAGTTCGTCGTTGGCCCAGGCCAGTGAATAAATAATAATCCGGTCGTGGATGTCCAGGGGTCTTCTTTTTCGGGAAGCTCTCATATACAATAAACTCCGAAGACAGTCTGAAATGTTTTGATACCAGAGTTAGCACATGAAGCTCGCGAATAACCGCTGTAAGCGCGAGTGAAATGAGAAGGGAAAATCGGAGAATGCGACCACGCCTGTATTGTATGTAATTTTTGTACAACTGCGCGTTTTTGTGTTTTTGCGTATTCAAACAAAAATCGTTTATGAAATTGGTGAAATACGTAACGTTATAATGAAAGCAAAAGAAAGGTACAAAACACCACAATACTCACCCGGTCTGTCTTCATTCACTTTCGTGAAAAATGAGATAGTGAAGCGAACACTAGGTCTTCAAACTCCTAGCAGCAAAGCGGCACATCCCTGAAGCACAAGGACTGCTCGTATCAAGTTGTATTATAAGCTGTTTTGTCGTACGGTTGAGGGAAATGGCTTGTACAGGCAGCACAGCTGAGTCGAGCTCATGTTTTTGATAACCCTTGTCTTGAACGATAGCTCGTGCGGGCTGGAACTGACAAATCAGCGGCTAAACCAATAGAAAGCAAGTGTTCAATTGTGCAGCGATGACTTCAACCAAAAAGTGTCTCCGGCCTCAAACGCCGCTGTCATTTTGTTATGGATTTGAAATAATGGTTTACCGAAAAGTTGATACCTTTTTTGCTCGATCCAGTGGCATAACCAAAGAGTTAGTCAGCTCGTTTCCGGCAGATAGGTTTTGAAATCAGTTACACGCAACTCGCATTCCATGACAAACATGCCCGATATTTTTCGTGTTCGCTTAGAGATACTGCGATCAACGGCCGCTAACGAATGTAAATAGCGTTTTCGTAGTTGTTTTTGCTCATCATCTTCTAAAGGAGCATCTGGGGGCTTACATACCTCGTAAGGATTCTAGCAGAGTAGCACTAGGTCTTTTGCATTGACATTCGTTCTTTTCTTCACAATAAAGCCATCGAAGTAATTATGGCTGGATGATGGTGAAACAGCTTGTGTGTTCGTCATATTTGGGGCAGTCTCTCTTCCGATCGTCGGTGAACGCCCTATTTCTAGGACTGAACGCAGTGTCCACCGCAGAGAAAAGAAAACTTTTCGATATATGGTTTCTCAATCGACGGAGACCGCTTCTAAGCTACCAGCCAGTTGTTGGACGAAGTAGGGTTGTGTGGCTTTAAAGGACACGAAAAAGTGACCAAACACCATCCTGATTATCCCCACTGATTAGTTCTACCTGGTTCGTTTGTCCACCGTGGAAAACTAGGGTTCTCGGTGAACTACAGAAACCGGGGTTTGCAATCTCTTCCAATGCACTCGACGAGTCAGAGTCCACTGAGTCACGATGAGCATAAAAAATCAAGGATGTGATTGCCATCGTTTCATCAGCCAAATATCGGACAAAGTAGGTCCTTGACCGAGAAATTTTCTGGATGAATCTCGGATCGAACTGATGGTGCCTCCCCCACATTACGTAGTACTCATCACTCAAAGTGTGTTGCGTTGCGGCAGTTCCTTGATAGCAGAAATGCAGTCGGACGGCTTTCGACTTGGCAGTCCACCTTATTTGGCAGGTTGTACATGGTGGACAGTTGTCGACAAGATTTCCAAGCAATCCCTTGAAAGTGTGCAGGATAGGGCAATTGATATTTGCGGTTTACCAGATTTACTGATGATCACCTTACGACTCCTCAAATGACCTTCAATGGTTCTTCATTTTCCGCAGTTTGCAGTTTTCTTGCCATGTGTTAGGCACGATGCCTCTTGTTTTGCCCTCCCTCGTTTTGTCTTTGCCTGCCACTCACAAATTTAAACGTCTACATAGAATAAGCCCACTGAATATGACACTGCCCCTTTTCCGCGCAATTCCCTGTACCCAAAAAACCCCGCCAGTCATGCATTTATTCTGACTGTAACATTATGATCATGACTGACGGCATGCCGCCCACCAGTTGGGAATAAAAATCAATTATATTAATCTGTGTGAAGTATCCAAACGCCGCATCAGTGTGTGGAAGGGTCTGCATAGCAGTGCTGGCTTTGTACGTGTGGTGGTTTAGACAGCTGCTCAGCAGCCTGCCGGATCAGTGTCCATGGGGCGTCCTATCCGCTCGTCAAACTTCGGTTAACCATACAGGCCTTATTGGCTAGAATGTGAACGAATTGTTTTCACAGGTCAGTGTGTCCAGTAAGTGCGCACGAGAGTGACAGGTCGGAGGCTGTCAGATCCGAGGCGGTGGGTACAGCCTCCAATCTCATATTTGGTTCTGGGTTGTAGCTACTAGATAGTAAATAAAGAATAGTATACTTGACCTCTTTTCAAGTGGGCGTTTGGCCAGCCATCCAGTTGGTTAACGGGCACAACTTGCATTTACCCCAAGATGTACCGTAAATTACCTTGTGTTTGATGATGTTCAGGCAAAATGCGTTCAGGCACACCAGCCTCTCGTATAATTCTGGGGTTATGAAAATCATTAATACATTGCTGTCAAGCCGTGTGTTTAGTCAAGACCCTTCAAGCCAAAGGTTTCTCGCGGAAGCAACTGGTGAAGACCAAAACTCGCACGCAATTTCTCTCAAAGCTAGCCTGCGCACATTACATCATACAACGCGGAGGGTATCTTATGCATGAGGGGGGCAACCAGAAAAACTTTAGCAGGGTGCGCATATTAGTCATTTGGAGAATCCCCCGGTTACCAGGCGGAGCGTCAGAAACCGCCAGTCTGGTAGAGGCAATGGAGGTACTTCTTACTTGTTAGCTTTTATGTTGGGAAAACTCAGAGCACTATATGTTGCTGGGACAGCGGAGAAGTTATACACGCCTGCATTGTTAGCCGACAACACAACACGGTGCCTGAGGGCAGCTGATAGCATTGCTACCTGTAGGAAGAAAATTGAGCAGATGCTCTGACCTTCCGCACTGCCTTTTAGGCTGCTTTGAATCTTTCCACCTAGAGCAGGGTCCAAAACGGGTGGAAAAGCAACTGTTTAGTTTACATCCATTCTAACAGAGGACACTCGCACTGAAGCGAACCAGTCTGTTAATAGGAGCTTGTTAACATTTTCCAGGTCGTTTATGGTTAGGAAAAAGCCGCACAGAACAGCTTGAATTCTGAAAATGAAACTTATATTAGTCATTTGTATCCAAGGTACGAGGTTGATCATCATGTGGGGTCTAGTTTGACAGGCATGCGTAGGGACATTAATCCTCCTCCGGTAGAAGCATGTCTCTGCCTCTGCTGAACCGAATAAGGCTACTGACAGACAGCACAGTTTCCACGAGGGCTAGAGAAATCGGACCGATCTGGTTCATCCAGGAATGGCTTTGGATTTGAAGGGGATTGGTTGACGGTGCATCAGACACGGTTAACTCTTTTTAATCAACCCTACATAATCTAATTCATTTTTTAATCTGTTTTAGTGACTTATTAATTTTTGAGATCGAAAGTTGGTCAGGTGTATTTGTTAACTGATGGCCATTCACTGATGTTTTCTGTTAGCGTTTCTTTTACGTTACTTCTTTGATACTAACAGTCATAAAGCGCTCCCTTTGTTCCGGTACATTGGACCATTTTCATAGACTTAGATTCATTCGCTTTGCTACATACTTCCCACATTTTCCCCGCTAAACCTTCACAGCGAGTTAGGCACAGAGCTGACGTAACCTGCAGTTTGTTCAGTGGTGCCATGGAGAATTCGGTTTTCGGTTACCGTTTGCAAGAATATCCACAATATCCAAGTGAAGTGTGGTTCGGTTCGGTGGAACAGGAATGTGGTTTAATAATCTCCCCTTCGCTGTCATCCTATGAAAGCAAAACGGCTACACAACGAGAAGAAAATGGGTACACACAACAGCAACCTGATGCCAGGCATCCGGAGGTGCCTCGCCGACAGGAGCGTAATTTCATTTGGTGGGGAAAATCCCGTTGGCTGTATGAGTGCGAGCACTTTCAGCTATATTGATGAATAATAGGAAACATTCAGGCTTCTTGATAAAGCAACACTTTCCATCTTCTCGAACCTCTTGAGCCCAAATTAGAGCAAATTTTGTTCTCAAATGAAAGTTATTTTACGAGGCTAGTATAAAATGTCTCTAAGTTAGCATAGAGGCTGTGAAAACGTGACCTTTATTTTCTGAAACATGAGGTGGCCTGGTGCAGCACAGTCAGTTGCCTGGAAACATCACAAACGAGAGGTTCAGCTGGGTTCCAGGTGAGTCTCTCGCAGAACCAAATTTGTTTGCAAATGAGTGTATTTCGCTGACCTTTATTTTCCTTCATTAAGATAGATTAGCAAACTATATATCACCTGATCAACGGGCTCAAAGGGTCAAAAACGTTTCAGTGCTCCAAGCTAAGAGTAGCGACATGAGAACAGGACAACTAAGACCTGGCGTTTCTTTGGACCCTTCCAAAATAATTGATTCTGAGAACGTTTTTAGATCACTTTCTGTACGTTTCATCAACAAAGTGACCCTAGCATGGATTTCCGGTTGGTATCTTGCTGTCCGGTTTTCGGATGACAGGTGCACTTCAAAATGTAAACCATATGTACAAGCAGTTCCATAGTATTTCCAAGCAATTTCAAGTGTTCTTTGAGGGAGGTTTTTGCGGCGATAACACTGTCTGCATTTCAAACATCCCACCTTATTAAGCAGAAGAAATCTACATCAGATTGTTCAATGGCGTTCTATTTATTTCCGCTTGCATAGTAAGGAACAGCAGAACACAGTGCGTGTTGCCGCGTTGCGTGCCCCTAAGTACCGGTCAGCCACGGAATTTTGACAACAATACTTTACGGAAAAAGTAGTAAACGGCGTTCGGTAAACCAAAATTACGGCCTGGTCCCAACAGATTGAAAGAAAAATTCTGTGAGACAGAACGGCATGAAACCTTCGTGTATTGAACTTGAACAGATGTTCGAAGATAGTTTTCAGATAAAAACCTGGTAGCATTCTAGAAAAATCGAAATCAACTTGTTTCACCCTTAACCTCGTTATTAGCAAACTTTGAAAATATCTCAGCCCAAAGATGCCTAGAGTCTGCGTAAACTTGTCCAACGTTTAGGCTGTTTCTTTATGTATTAGCTTATTACGTCAGTGAATGAACAACTGAAAACTGCCTTGCCCTCAGTCAGTCAGTCAGCCAGGCAATTATTAAGTCAGTTATTCAACCAAGCAGAGGAAATCGTGGTCTAGGCCAGGTAGCACGATAACACACTAGTTTGAAACAGTGAAACGTAGGCAGAGAACCTGAAGTTTTCTGCACAATTGTGTGAAATATGATACCCGTTAGATCGCGTACCCCTTTCGGTAGTTTGTCAGGTCACCAAACGGGCTAAGTCTTCTCTCTAAATATGTGTTGGGACGATTTGGCCAGTCTGCACACTATGCTTACATGCACTCATTGAGTCCACTTGTGGAACTCCGTGAAAAATTGTAAGAGATTTGCCCTTTCCCACACAAGGTGCTTAGACTGACTCAATATATTTCAAACTGAGTGCTAGAAAGTCGATTTCGGGCAAAGCTAATCATGGTTTCTTGAAGATACTGTTTCGGAGACTTCTAACGGCGTCCTTGCTGCCCTCGGTGTAGCAGCCAGACACCATCGATGGGTTAAAACTCCTTATTAATGTGAATTTCAATGTCTGCTTCGGTGCAAATGAAGCAGCTGATACTAAGTTTCGTTGAATAATTTCTCTGCGTACCACCTAAAAATTCCGCCATGCGGTAGTATCGTGCGGACTACGCAAGTTAATTTGTTTAGAGCCGACTCATAATCATGATGGATGACACATTGAACAGTCAGTTCCGGTGAATTTCACAAGTTATTTTCACCTAAGCTGCAAATCAAGGAGTAAAGATTTAGCGGCCTCTGCGGCTGCTTGGAAATAATGAGAACAGAAAATGGGCCAAAGCAGATGGACGCAGTGAATGATTTAGACGACCAAATGACTATCTGAAGTGCCAAACGCAGACATCGGACCGATCTGCATTGTCTAAGAGCCTGGCGATTTTGTTCAAAATACACGATAGGTTTGAGGGACCGTCTTTCTGTCCTAAAATTACGCTTATTTTTTGTCAAAGTTTTTCCTCACACGCTCTTCTTTTATTTGTCTCCAAAAGTTCGCTTTCGTGCCTGTAAAGAGTCAGGCAAAGGGCCAAAGGGTTACGGTTACAGGTCATAGTTCCTATCGCTTCGGGCGCGAAGAGTCATTGCATCAACTCTGCAGAAGGTCGTTCCCCTATCAGTCTGTTACAGATATCGATATCGGTTTCACTTGGTGTACACTCAGGTCTACGTAGTCCTACTGAATGGGTGTTTTATCTGTCCGCTAAATTTCCTTTCTATAAGCTTTGTAGACCCGTGAGGAACCTCTGTAGGGTGATCAGGGTACCAGGTACTTCTGGTCACGAAGTACTTGAGAGAGCTGCATGGATACCATTCTTTGAATCCGTAGTGTCAACCAGCTGAAAAAAAGGAAAAAGGTTATCGGCATGAAGAGACTAATTTTATGTTTCGCTTTTATGGATACCAGCAGAATGAAGGGCTTGTTTTGGGCATAACTGAAGTAGGGTTTGAAATTGTGATGGGCCATTCTTGGTGTTCCTTGCTTGTACATCTTTCTTCAGGTTAGCTGCGCTGTCCTCACAAGGCACCGTGCACCCCTGTACTATGTGTACTACATGTTACTTTCAACGAGCTTGAAAGGGGCACAAGCCACATAATTTTCATTGCTAAGCGTTTCTTGCCCTGCCTTCATATCAAAAAGAAATACGGCCCCTAAATGTGAACTTGCTTCATAAGAGCGAAATATCCTAGGAGCCAGCGCATGCTCTCTTTCGCAACGCTCTACCAATTTAGCGGCTAACAGAATTATTCGTCTTTATATCTCGTGTGCCTTCGTCCATATCCGTGTTAAATCAATGGGCTTATCAATCCCTGCGCATTTTTAGATGCTTTCGCCCCATTCAGAAGGCCCATAACTCTATGAGAATGCGTTCACTGCTGAATTGTAGCTGTACAGTAAGCGCTGACTTGGATAAGCTGGATTTTTTGCGATCAGAAGGTCGAACTTGCTTGATCTGTTTTTTGGCCCCATTCACGTTGGTTTATATGCATGTCGAATGAAGGCCCAGCCAGGTAAAAAATTTATGGAGGATTCGACTGAGACAATTTATATCATTCGGTTCTCGTCCGAGTGCAGCAAATTTTCCTCATAAACAACCCACCTGAATTCTGAACACCCCGTTTGACTTGTCTAGAATTACAGCATTATTCCAACAAGATCAGTCACACCATCGATACTAGCAAAATACTTCCTGTGACCTGGCATTTCATACAGCCTAATCTGATCCAATATATTCATGGTCATGGGCCAAAGACATTTTTACCTGCTATTTGCTCCACTGATTGCCAGAGCTTTACTGACGCATGAACCTGTATAAACTGTGTACTAACTGTGTTTGGAAGGGCCGACGAGGGACACAACCACTGGTTTCATTGTGGGCTATCAGAAAGATTGTTCGGCCAGCATTCCACCGGTTTCTTAACTATGTGTAGGCAATATGTTTAACCGGATGTGGACTTCACCTAGATAACTATGAATAGGGCCACTTCTACCAGATTGCAATCATTATGGAACAAGAATACCCGGCTCCAAGTCTTCTCTAAACAAAGTTAATCTATGTAGAAAACCTACAGTATTCCAAGGCAAAGATCGCTTGATCATGGTGAGAACTACTGGAGGCAATCGGAGCACACTGTCCTGTGGCTTTGTCTGTTCAATCTGACGTTCAAGCATCCCCATTTTAGTGGCACACAGCGATGATGTGCTTGAGCTCGAGCCTCTGACCGAAAGTCCTTTATCATCCGCATCACATACCCCGGGCGGAATACTTTGAGATGACTAAGCCGGAGTCGGTTAAGGTAGAGTTTCTGGATCATGGGTGAACCTGCCGGGTTACAGTGCCCAAGGATGTTCGGTGTATGCAAATTACGTCCGGGTTTGTGTGATGCCAACCAGGGCTCGAATTCCACTGCGGCCGGCATTTTGGTTTCTGCTATTCACATACTGTAGGGTAACGGTGGTCTACACGTGCGTAGTATTTTGCCTCTCCTGTCACCAAAATAGCATGGGAGAAAATTTGCAAAATTTCTCATTGGTATAAGTGGCACTTTTGAGTTACATTTGCTCAAAGACAAATTTTGACCGTAAGCGATGACACGGGGTCCTAGATTTGAGCGCGGAGGTGCGCTTACTGTTAGTTCACTTGGTTAGCGATCCTATTCCCCTAACACACCCACCGAATAACCTTCTTCCACCGGAAAGTGCGAAATGGAAGCCAACCATTTGCACAACGCGACAAATTCATATCATTTTTGGCCAAGAAGTGTACGCTTTATTGGGTGTAGTTTTCTGGTCATAAGAAGGGCCATATAACTATTCGTCCACAGTTGGCATGGAATAGCTCAAAGAGTTTGTTTACCAAGATTTTGAAGTTTTTCGACTTTTAGCCTTGTCAATAAAACCTCCTAACAAATTGTAACGGCTGGGTCGTGCTTTAATTGGTATGCTTCCTACAAGTTGAAAAATAAACTTATTATTATATAAGGATGCCTAATTGAAGGAAGTAATGAAGGCTCAGATTGTAAGGATGGCCACTGGCTTGCTCGCTAAGTTGGACTATTTTGTTTGCAAGCTTCTCCTCGCCAGTCAATTTGACATTATCTCCGCGTGGTGAGTGGAAGCGCGTGGTTGTTGTGTGTATGTCGACTGACAGAGGGTCTGCTCACTCGGGTCAACCTTAATCGATCACTGATTTTTCCAATGAGATTTCTCATCGACCTGGTGTTCCACCTGTCTGCTGATTGCTGCTTGTCCTGGTAGCCTTGAGACTTGACCTCTCCTGTCCCCCGCGGTAGCCCTCGTTCGTCTGTCCCCACAGTTGGTCTCTTTTCTCGGTCCGGTGGCGTGATGGCCGAAGCCAAATCAGTGTAATGGTGCGTACACACTTGCGAAGTCAACGAGCTGGCAAACCAAAATAGACCCCGCCTAGGCACTGGTAACGACAAGTCCGCCTCGACCACAGGACTACCGGGCCAAGCAACAGGACTCAATGAGGAGGGAAAGGATCAAGATCAAATCAGGGGACCGGAGAGGTCAATTCTCAAGAAGGGACGACAATCTTCCAGTGCGGATTTGCTTATTAGTCAGCATGAAGTAAGCGGTTTTAGGCCATTAGACACGAAAGTAAAAATCTTATTCGCACAGGGTATTTGAAAAGCAAACATTCGCAAGTCTCCTCTTGAACGTTTATGGACGCTATCTCAACATTAAACAATGATGAACAGGCCCTGCGAAGTGGTTCCATGCGTCCCGTGAGAAACTTTTATCAGACGCGGGGACGGCGTTCGGACATACTATCAGACACTACTAGCGTGTTACATCAGGAGTATACACCTTTCTCCTTCAAAAGTTCGCATGCGTGCCACCGATGTTCGATTCGTCTAGGTTAGGTCATCCTCAGCAGTTGGTCCATTTGGCATTTCTTTGAGCCTACTTTTCTCAATCCGACTTGTAGAAACGTCCCCTTGACTGCCGGTGTCAACAAACGGGCGCTGCAACCAACTGCCCAAGTTCGGCGGTCCAAGACCGCTCTTTCTGAGATTCTGGTGACCATTCAGTTTTACCATCGTGTCTATGGGGAATAGTCACGTCTTCCTACCTGCCGTCTTCTGTTTAGTCCGTTCCTGAAAGACTGCCCAGGTTTGTCACGCTGTCTCCTCCCTCCCCAGCCACTATCCGATTTTCTGATCAATTGGGAGGTGCGGATGTCGACGGCGCACCAACAAGAATAGGGCTTGCCTTTGATTAATCGGATTGACGCACGATATGTTAACAGCACCATAGGTAGGTCGAACTCCCAATCACCTCCCGTGGCTGCTATCAATTCCTCGATCTTTCGGTTATTGGGTTCCGTCAGGCCATTTATCTGCGGGTGTTAAGGTGTCGGCCTTTAGCCGCTTGATGCCCAGATGTTGCAAGCAACTCCTGAATTCCTTACTCACAAAGCGCAGCCCCCGGTCGGTTAGGATCATTTTTCGTATCTCGAAGTTGGCCACGAGGTGACTGAGATCCTCTTATTCTCTAAACACGATTTTCTTTCGACTCATACACTCGGATGGTCCTGATTAGTAACCTCATGTCTGTTCGCCGGAACTCAGTATGTACTTAGAAATCGCAGAAAAAGATTTACTGCGTATTCGGTCTCCCCCTTGAGTACCTCTATATTTGATCTCCTGGCTCTAATGTTTCGCTCAGACATTTTAGGGTTTCGCGAGCATCGATTTTAGGCCTATTTTAACCTCAGCTGCCAGTTAATTATGCATGTGTTTGGAAAAAGTTTTATGCACAACCACCACGATGTGTTAATGAAAAATGTGTCTTGTGGCTAATGTGTTCAAGATATTCATTGACCGTTCCACTGAGCGAAGTTTAAGGAACATCCTAGTGTTCTTGACCCAGTGCTTCGGAAACGACCTCACTATGACCGTTTCTTGCCAGTACAGTAATGAAGACAGTTGTTGGTTGGATGATAGATCAAGTTTGCATTGTGTTGGAATATTGGCAGCTCGAGCGCATTTATTGGTAAGTGATCAGGAAAGTGTTGATCTGCTCACCAAGCTTGGCATTTGATTTGCGAACTTTAAGTCAGCAGTCGAGGAGACATCATCAGCGCGCGCTGAAGATGTTTCCTGGAATGATGACGAATTGTTCAAAAGTCAACTGCCGAGTTCGGCGCACAGACCAATGGCCACCTGATCTGCTGGCGTTGATTGAATGTGGACCACGTGAACCAAGTCAGAACACTCGCTCTCCTTCCACCCTCTTCAAGATCACCATCTTTTGAAGCCTGTAACCAAGCACCTCCTTGTGTCGTTGATTCGGGTAGCTGCTGACCAAAGGTATACATGAAAAACATCAGATAAGTAAGCAGGGAAATAATACTCGGGGTGCTGTGATATGAAACTATAATGCGAAGCCACTTAGAGTGGGCTTATCAGTTTATTGATACGAAATCGTCAATAAACTTGCCATTGCTACGTTTCAGAAAGTGTGTCCAGTTATCAGTTGGAGTTGCAAACTGGTTCTAATCCCAGCGGAATACAACTATCAACATTACCACGGCTTGTTGAGTTCCCAGTACACGTGACACACTGACTGAGTGATCATCACCCTTTCGTTCTGAGTCTGGTCGCGACTCCGCACATAAAACATGGTTAGGAGGTCTCTCTGCTGATATTCAGGTAACAGGCTGAATGGGAAAGACTATGTTTACAGTAAATCGCTTGCTCAGCCTGCACTGTTCTTGTGCAAGTTTGCCCGCGAGATTTTTATGCACCGCGACGTTCTTCGTTCTCAATGGAGATTTTGTCATGTAAATGAAGCCGGGAAGCATTGTACAGCTGTTTCATCCCTGTTGAGAATCATCGGCAGTCCAAATCACAGGAAACTTAAGCAATTTTCGAACCTTCCACCTTCTACCAAGTAGTTTGAATACCTGACCGATCAGCCGTGAGTGGCTGATTAACACTTAGATTAGGATATAGCGACCACTTTAGAACAAAGGTCAGGTGATTATTAGTCCACATAGACCAGTTCTCAAAAAGAAAGTTTTTGAGCCTACTGAAGGCAGCCTACAGAGAATGACCGGCACATTTATACCATCCTCTTGGGTAGTTTGCCAACCCGGTAAAGGGAGATATTTGTAGCTTTTGAACGCGAATAAAAAATCATTATCGAGAGCGGTTCCATTCCAGAGAATATATGAATCGGTCTTCAAAGCAAACACGACAAACAAGTCATGACGTATACCGCTATTCGAAAGTGTTGCATATTGGTGCGGAAACTTACGAGCACACTGCATTCGGTTTATTTGGTTTGCCGGTCAAAGCCGTTTATATGAGTTCCTAGGAGTCACGGTCCGTTCCCTTCATTCTTGTTTTCGGTACACATTATAAGTAACCTAGGTCATAAAAACAGCAAATACAGCCTTATCGGAAACGCGATCAAGGCATCGGGAGAAATTACAAAGAAGCTGATTGGTCATTGAATAAGAGTTTTGTAATCACTGCAATCCCGTATAGCACATCAGCCTACCGAAAGTAAGACTGAAAACAACGGATATACCCAGACTTGCAGTGTGATTCGATGGATACCAAGTAAGGTCAGCAGGTCTCAACTACGTAACCACAGTGCAAACAAGAAACCTTTTCAAACTTGGTTTGTCTGGTACAAATTCAAACGATTTGTATTGGTGATAAACTTAGTGGATTTTTGCAATGCAGGTAGCACGCGAGACGAGCTACGAATTCTTTTGTCCTTCGTCAAAGACAAAAGATAGCTATGGTCGGACCTGCCTAAAAAAGGGTACGAGTCAGGCCATACAGAGCGTTACAGATGAAGGAGGGTCTGAGTTGCCGTTTAGCAACTGTGTGTCAGCTAACCGAGTCATTAACTGTTTGGCAGCACCAGGCTTATAATTCGAATCTCTGTCCAGATCACCAAGAGTGTATCACATAAAATACTCCATTCATGAGGAAGTGGGTAAGACTATTTCAAGGAACCATTTTCACTCATTCCAATCTCTACCTGAACAAACGATTTCCCGTAGCTGGTCTCACAGATGGTGAATCGATCCACTGGGAAGAAGAATTCCAATGGCGCTGTCACCTGATATTTGGCTGGATTTACAAGTCAAGTGCCACATGAAACAAACCGTGTTTTGAATACGCCTTCCACATCAACCTGCACATCTTCGATTCTTATGGGCGTGAGTTATCTGGATCGTGGTTTGGGAAAGTAACATTTTTGGATATGTTGTGCGGTTGCAAAGCTACCGAAGTTGGACAGTCAGAAAGTAACAAGCGATAGTCCAGCATGTATCAATCTCCCAATAATTAGGGCTTTATGGTTACGTTAGGACAAATCTGCACGACATATTTCATTTCGATTTCGCCGCTCACTTGAAACGGCCTAGCCCGCACAACAATTACCCGTTTGACACAAATGGCGGGCTCAGAAGTCAGGAATGCAGTCACATTGAACTGCTGCAAAAGTACATCGCAGTCCCACACGTTCAACGTCATTGAATTGTTGTGGCGGCCTATCTGTCGTTGAAATAATCCCAAAATACCGGTGCAGGAAACACGAAAGATATTCTAGGACAAGGGAGGTCCATCTGTAACTCAGATGGATCACATCCGTTTTATGGTTTCGTGCCAGCATGCACTCCTCAAACATGAATACATGTCATTCCCTGTCAGCCTTCAAATCGTTAGTCTTCTTTTTGACGTTCCAGAGAGCTACTACTAACAAGAGAACTGAGTGCAGAAGCTGGTCATGGTGGCAAGGAACAGAGTTTCAGCACCGAGTAGCAGCTGTTTGCGGCCGATCGATTTCGGCTAGCTGACTAACCCAATTTATGCTAATCGCACTAGGTAAACGCATTGTCATGACTACCATGATGGGGACATGATGCACAGCCAGAGATACACTTATCCAACCGCGTCAAGTTGTGTTTGCACACACCAGAAAGATAATTTGCATAAGAATAAAGCTGAGATTTTGACGGCCGTTATGTCATTTGGTGTTAGGTAAGATGTACCTGGTGAATTGTCCGGTAGTCTTGGATTTAAACGCGTAAAAGCCACAACCTTTCGCAGGAAAATCAATGGCTCTTTACACTACAGTCAAGGTATGTCCCTGACAAGTTTTCTTGATATCCACTATCCTCTTGTGAACTCAGAATGGTCACTATTCGATATTTTTGAAAAGTCTATCATAGTGCTTTTTTGTTAGAGTTTGAACTGTTGGCGATTCAGTTCTCTAGATGTAATAATCTAAGACAAAACACACTACTCATATAAGGTTGCTGGAAATTCTTCGACAGACCACTACCGGTTTCACCCTTCTTGGGGCTCATCAGGTAGGCTAAGTTCCCGGGGTTCCCGTCAACCTTACGTTCTGCTTTAACCCAAATTGCACGAAATTAGCGAAATACACCCATTTGCAAACCAGTTTGGTCTCGCGAGAGACTCATCTAAAACCCAGCTGAATCTCTCGTTTATGATGTTTTTAAGCAACTGAATGTTCTGCACCAGACCGCCTCATCATAAACGAGAGATTCAGCTGTGTTCCAGGTGAGTCTCTCGCAAAACCAAATTTGTTTGAAACTGAGTGTATTTCGTTAATAATGTAAGATTTTCACCACTTTGACCAAGAGACAAATATCACGTGTTGAAATGTAAGATGAAGAGGCTCGTTTTTTAAGATAAGTATACATAAATGAGGAAGGGAAAATTTCTACCCACCTAATTAAAGAGGATTCTGAAATGTGAGCAAACGTGTTGTACAACCTGGCAGCAACGTCGTGTAAACATACCTTTCGGAGCTCATCATTTCTTCCGCCTGCATATGATGGATTGGGTAAGCGAAACGGAGTTAGTCATCAGTCATGTTACTCTCATTCTCCTCAACCAAAAGAAAGTTCTGCTTAACTGGAAGTGATTGCCTGAAATAATCTGTGATTAGTATATCAGTAGTCTGGCGTTTGTATGTATGTTAGTAGCACTGGGCGTGTTTGTGCTCCTTTCAGTCCTCATACTGTTGAGCGACCACTCAGCCAAATTTATCGCATCACCATCATCTACCAGTGACAAGCATGGGTTTTCCCCATCTATCATTTTTGTATGCATACGTTGATTCAGGTCTCTGTCCGGTAGAGATTTTTATTAAATCTCCTGGATGTACCTAAAAAAACGAGCTTTCTACAAACCAGCAGGGGGGCTTTGTCAACCACAACTTGAAGAAACATCGTATGCAGTTACCGAAATACACTCATTTGCAGAAAAAATTTGGTTTTGCGGGAGACTCACCTGGAATCCGGCTGAATCTCTCGTTTATGGTTTTTTTAAGCAACTGAATGTGCTGCACCAGGCCGCTTCATGTCCCAGTTGGTACGATGTTCGGGATATCGCGATACATCCTAAACGAGAGATTCAGCTGGGTTCCAGGTGAGCCTCCAGCAAAACCAAATTGGTTTGCAAATGAGTGCATTTCGCTAATTTCGTGCAATTTGGGTTCTAGTAGAACATAAGGTTGACGGAAACTCGGGGACTGCGCCCACTTGATGAGCCCCAAGAAAGGCGAAACCAGTCATGGCTTGTCGGAGAGTTTTCAGCAACCTTATGAGTAGTGTATCACGTCTATATCGTATGCAATTATTTACAGGTGGCGCCCTCGGTGAACGTCACCCATTAAATATGTCTAGATTTTAATTGTGGTGTTTCCGAACACGTAGACAGAAACCGCTGGAAGCCATTTTCTTCCTGAGGCACGGCATCCATCGGGTTCATTCTGATAGAAGGCCGATTAGATATCAGCGAGGACGAGGCCATTTTTTGGTTAGAGAGGCGTATTGGGACCCAAAAGTTGGTAAATGAGGGAGATGTTTCAGGTAGGGTTACATGAAAACTGTTTCAGCTAACTCTTTATACCGTTCCCCGAAGCTCACCTGTTAGTAGATTAATGGAAAGTAGTACTGAAGATCTTATGTGCGAGAAAATCTGGAGAAATACTTCTCAAAAAGACAGCTTAGCTAACCCAAGTCTTTCATTTGACTCACCCAAATCTAACTGTGACATGCAAGGTTAGATAGCCCTAAAACTGCAGCATATTAGTTCGATTTTTTTGCTTCGAATTCCACCAAACTTTCATGTCACATGGGCTTTAACGACCGTTGTTCAAAGACAACGAAGCACCTGCTAATGGTGTGCTGCTGTCGGCGGTGGCGACAATTTCGGTCAGCGAAGTTAGCATTATTTTTGAGAAGACGTTCTCCAACATTTCTGTTCTTTGGCATAAGATTGCGCTAATGCGATGTATATTTCAGTAATATACGACCACTGTATGTGCCTTTTGGAACGACGATTTTGCGTTCTCCTGTTGGCTAGAAAGCCAACCTCCGTCTGTTTTTATTGTAAAACGGTCCCACTAATTCTTCGCCATTTTCCATGCTGCTCTCATCAAAACATGCCATTGGGGAAGTACCAGAAGACCAGAAGAGAACGTTATCCAACAGAGTTTCTACCCCTTGACTCTTTTTTGGTGTAGGGTGAAAAGTTCTAACCTACACGAGATATTTTATCGGATCAAGTGTGTAAGATTACGAAGTGTCAGCCAGCTTTTTCTGGTTCTTTAGCTGTCTGTCGCATCTAAGTGCGTGTTGGTACAGTGAAGAACATGTATTCAATAGCCCTTGGCTTTATAAACAGCCAGTTGCATTTTCAAGATATTCCTCAAACCTTTGAGTACGGTTTGTGGCTCTCCAGAGAAAGAAATGGAGTCCCTTAAGGGAAGTCAAACGTATGGGCCATTCTTTTGAGCTCAGTTGAAGGGAACCGCCTCAGTGGTACTGGAACTCAGTTCAAGATTAAAAATTCACGGATGATGGAAAAACTTTGATAGAGGTCATCCAAACAGGTTTCAGAGACAAAGTGTTTGACAGTTGTACACAATGTCGCCCAAGGTGCCAACATTGAAAATCCTTGAAAACAGTTTCGTTGCATCTAAGCCCTGACGACAAGCGTCCATGAGTTGCTGAAAACGAAGAGGGAACAAGTTTCAATTCCCAAAAAGATGTTGACGTGTTTCGGGGGTGCAAATTATACCTTGCCTACCTGATAGCTCTGTAAGCACTAGCAGTATACCAGGTGCCGGACGGTTGTCTTTTCAAGGCTGTTTGATCAGGGCTATGCTGACATCCCAACTTTGCGAGAGGACGTCATGAAGTAAGCATTCAGTTGAAAACTATCCTCTATGGATTAAATGACTGAATATTCCGAATCATCTCCGAACTGCACCTCTTTCTTCAGTTTACTTTCGACTTTCCGGCAGATCGTCGATGACACAAGTGTGCACCATATTTACTCACTAAGTGCGTTACAAACCTGTGAGAGCTTCAAGGTAGTAGAACGAAAGCGGTACTTAAAATAGTTCGGTATGATCTACAGTGCATGGTTAGCCCTAGCGCTAAGGTCTGGTGTAATACGTCCATTCTGGTCAAGGCCAAAGGTCAAGGTCAAAGCTAGCTAGAATAGTATCTGAATTCAAGAAGCTCTAACGAGATGAAAGTGATGAGAACATCCACGGAGAATTTGAGCAGGATGAATACAGAACAAGTCAGAGGTAGTCCAAAGAAGAATAAGTTGGGTTTATCTTTGTCCTCAGTAGCTCTCGAGCATTTTCTGTGTTTTGTTCTTCTGTTACAGCTACACTGTCCAATAACTCGACTCACCTGTACACTGTTTTCAAGTCCAGTTTCGCTCCTTTGGACACCCAAATTTTTATCTTTAGCCATTCACATTCCAATATGCTTCATCTTCTCGTCTGCCTGATTACAACTGAGAACGACTAACGTTACCAACAAAAATGTTGAATGAGATGTCGCAAAGTCACATGACAACTGGTTTATTGGTCAAAAGGTTGTTTGTTCTTGAAGCCTGCTTCAAATGTGTTTTTAAAAATCTTGGTTTTTGGGAAGCCCTGTTGGGGAACAAATGTTTTTTTCATTACCAATCTTGAAATTGATGAGTGTTTTTTTCCTGCCAACCTAAAATCCACATTTACACACTGACAGACAACGCTTGTACTTGAGATGGTTGGGCGTTAGGTTATTCTGAGCATAGCGTGACTTGATGAAAACTGTCTATGCTCACAGAAGTCTGGGGGAGCTGAGGTCGTGAACATGTGATCAGCTGGGCTAAATCCTAACGGATACCGCATCTGAATATCCCATCCTGAATTTGGAGACGCGCCTGACATAAAAAGCTTGGAGTATCATAGAGTGAATATAAAAACAGAATCACTTATAGGAAAGAATAGACGAGCAAAGTGACCTAAAAGTACCACTCCAACGAATTTGCAGAATGAAGTTTAACGGGCGCTTCGTAGTCCAGCCTCAGTCCTCATACCACGATCAGGTATGAGACACGTGAGTGAGAGCTGCCTTAACACTAGTGTCCAGTACAGGTTTTTGGCATCGATTAGATATAAACCTGCTCCTCCATTGCTTCTTCTCTAATGATGTCAAGCACCCAGTTCTCAGCAGTTACCCTCACCAGATCCGTATTATGTCCTAGCGCGCTTCGCGATGCTTCAAACTACACTCTGTTTCCGCCCATCTTTGACTAAGAAAGTATACAGGACCAAACCACATGGTTCCACTACGAAAGCACAGGTATCCTCTTGATGGCGGAAGATTTGATTAAAAACCCAAAATTCTTGCTTCCCATGATTGAAAGAATATGCTCAAGGACAAGCTAAAAGTACGAAATTGCCTGCTCCGTTCACTGCTTGAAGCAAATTATCGAAATATACTTATAGGGTTGCTGAAAACTTTTTGACGGCCCTTGATCTGTATCCCCCTTCTGCCCGTCAAACTTACGTTCTACTTGAACCCAAATTGGACGGAATTCGCCAACTACTCTCATCGGCATGAGAATTTGGTTTTGACGAGAACCTCAACTGAATCAGCTGACCGTCTCGTTTTTGATGGAGTTTGCCTTTGGGAGGGTTTTCATCAACCTTAAGAGTAGCGCATCACGTCTAGACAGTGTGTTGCGATACCTAATATATCGTACCAACTGAAAACTGAGGTAGCCTTGGGTAGCATATCCAGTTGGAGAACACCATATTAAACGAGAGATTTGGCTGGATTCACTTGAGTCTTCCGTCAAAACCAACTTCTTGTGCACATGATAGCATGAGGTAATTTACCCATAGATTTGAAAGCAAGCAGGTCTATCAGAAACGGTAGTATGACAAGCAAATCAGACAGGTATGCCGTCACACTATTCTAGTGTTTCTCGCTGAACAACTTGATCTCCGCATCACAACCTGAAAGAAGGTGATGCCGAGCCTCATATGCAAGCGAGTTCAGAATCGCTGTTGCGCTTCCTAGCTTGGGCTGTAATAAACCCGAGGAATTTTTGGACAACCACATTTCATAGAGTAGGAGGTTTTCCCATAGGATCTCTGGCGAATACACTTCTAGACCGCAATTCAGCGGAGTGAAAGAGTACATATCCTCCGACCAGATAGGAATTCGTTCAAAACATATAAGAACCGATCCGTTCATTTTAGGGCCCACTAGTGCATTGAAAGCTGATACTCTAGCATGCTCAATACCATTGCGAAATCGTTTTGCCAATTAACTCCGATTAGTATGGAATCAAATCACTCGTAACCGTTCAAAATAAAACTGAGCAGGTACACATCATATTATCTGGACAGTAACTTTGAGGTACTTGCGGTTGAACAGGTGATTCCAGATGCCTACTGAAAATACGCGGGATTCAAATGGCTCGCTTGCATTTGTCTACATTGTGGATATCATCATCATCATCATCATCATCATCAAAGACAACAACATCGGTGTTGACACTGATGCCTCATTGCCGTACACATTGTGCGTAATTGGTATCAGAATAAATATTTCGAGTACTAGTAATGGTAATAATAAGAACAAAAAAAATCGTTCACACTAGACATTTAATGAACAAGAGGAACTGTTTATCTTCTTCCAGAACATTCTATTTTCTTCCGTCATATTTGAAATCATTCTCAAATTTACTATAAAAAAGCGGCGTTTTTAAATCAATGCTATCCCAGTTCGAGCCCGGTTACTATCATTACAACTAAACTCGGAAAGTCGTTAGTATTAATTATATTCAAGTTAAATTTTCTCAACAATTTTGTGGATTCTGCTCTTGGAAGTATTTAGGTTTAGTGCAAAAAAATAAATAATTTCAGTTGGCAGGTTTTTTCGGTTCTCCCGCTCAGTGTTTAACAGTTAAAAAACGTTTCTTTTAACTTTTGTTTTCTGGGCAAAAACTCAAGTTATAGACAAGTTAACCGCCGGGACGGAAGTGTCAACTAAGATTAGAAATCTGTTTCACTCATAGTTCTACAGCTTCAACGGTTTGTTTGATCTTCAAAGCGAAAAGATTTTACTCCGTTATTTAGCAGTTCAGTGTCTTTACGTGGGATTCTCGGCCTCGTGGATTTCCACCTAAGACGTTTGGTCCAGTTTAGTGGGTTGTCCTTGATTGTTTTAGAACTTTCAACAAAATCTGATAGGGACTTCATAAGTGATCATAAGTGGCTGGGTGCCAGTTGTTAAAAAGTCTAATTCGTCTTTTACTGAACTCACGAACAAACTGTGTACTTTTTCGTCACGTTCTGTTGCTTTTATTTTATTGATTACTCATGAAATTCCTCCCACTCGCCTCACTTTTGGACAACTCCGGCTGTACACATTGAGGCAAGTTGTTCAGCTTGCGCATGAATCTATGGGTCCAGAAATCCAGTCGGGCTCACCTTCTTTGTAGTCATGCCACCGGTTTTAGCTGATATAATTGTTCCAGCATGAACATTTCGACCTAGTAACTACTTACCTAGTAACCCTATAACAGATAACAATACTTTCAATGGGAATTTTGTCCTGTAAGTTTCCCCGATCCGAGAGACACTGTAGAGCTGTTTCATCCTAATTGGTAATAATCAGCAATGCGTATCTCACGAAACTCCAGTTGGGAGTCTGGAACACTTGGCATCCAGGCCAGTAGGTTGGACTCTTAGCCGTTCGACCACGAACGGCTGATTAGCAGTTTGATTAACTCGCACTTAGACAGGATCCTTCACTAACGGGATCATGACCAGACGTTCTGTGTTTAAATCACTACCTATGGGGTCACTGGTTCGAGACTCCCTGGAGTTTTGTGAGATGCTCACTGCTTATGAGTCCCAATAAGCTTGAAACAGCTCTACAGTTATTCTCGGCTTTTCAGCATAGAGTAGCTCCACTGACAGGACTAAATCTCAATTGGAGGTTACCAAATCGCCTCACACTACTATCAGACTGATTTTTCTCATAAGCTTATTGCGCTCTGAACGGAATTTGTTATTGTTCCGAGTTCTTATTCTCCTAGTGGCAAACGTTTTCTTTCTCCCTCCAATTGGCGGCCTCAGCATACGTGACACCAGTCTTTGTGAAAACCCCAAGGTTTATGTGGCCATTCGAAAACAGTGCTTAGTCATTTCTCGCATGTTCATCCAGGTAAGAGTACTGAAGAAAGTCGAAGCCGGTGATCAAACGAAGCAACCACAGGAGTTTGATATTTTCCAGTGGACTTTAAGATACAGGATAGGCGAAAATCCGAATATTTTCCACAGATTATACCGAGAAGTGGACAGAAGGGAAAGGTTACTCTACATGAACCGGCTTGTCCAAGGCTTCCAAGAAAGCTACTCATGAAATGCGTTCGTTTCTGGTAACTGATAAAAAACAACAGAGATCGGTTTAACCGACTAGGGTTCCGGTGTGTTTTCAGCGTCAATTTTCGTACTACCAGACTGAACTTGGAAAATATTTGATCCTGCTGAAACCATTACTTTCGTATTGTCCGATAGGTAACGAAGTGATGGGACTTTGCCCTGCACCTTGTTTAAACTGACCAGATTGTTATATGATGATCACCTTGGTCATCAAATTCGATTCACATTAGTTCTATTAAAACAAGCACTCAGTGATACGCAAGGTCTTACATAAACAGCGTCCTGAAGTTGAGCGAGTACGTAAAGATCCGTAGTTATTTTATTTTAAAAACTGTAGGCTGACGTGGTAGTACGATCATACAGGAGAGTCTTTGGATCACGTGTTATGTTGATTTTGTTCTCAAGGACTAATCTTCAGTGGAAAATGTTGAGTATAAACGTCTGTTTCATCGCGCAGATTGCGAGCACCGTAGTAACACATCTGTACGTTTCATACTGAATCGAATCTGACGACCTAACAGCTGAGAACCATTGAAATAAGTGAACTCGTAATATTCACATGTGAAGGAGTTGCCTCTGCCATCGTCAACTGCAAAGTGAAGTCACTTATGATATACACCCATATGCATACCACTCTGGTTTTAACGGCAGAATCAACTGAATCCCAGGTGAATCGCTCGTATATGATATTTTTCAGTTGACATGGGCTACCACAGGTTGCATTTGGTGAGATATTTGACATGTTGAGACATTTGTTTGCAGAATATTACGGACGAGTGATTCAGCTGGAATTCATCTGAATCTTCGTCTGAGACCACACTGGCTTGTAAGTGAGTGCATTTCACACATTGTGTATAATTTTGGTTCAGGTAGACCATAAAGTTGGCCGCACCTCGGCGAGTGCGCCTACCAGATGTGGCGAAATCGACCATGGATCATCGAAATATTCCCACTAACCTTACGCACAGTTTCCTTCAAGAAGATGGTCCTATTTTCTCTGGAAAGCTTTCAGTAGTAAAGTTCCGCAGGCCACACGCCTGCATTTGTTTGTGTGGTTATTTCTTATAGTCACACGCATCTATGGAGCACCCAAAAACCGGATTTTATCGGCTTACTAGATTTTGAACCAAATATTTAAGGAACAACCTTGCCGGGTTATTTTCTATCCTTGCATCTGCGACCAAAAATTACCAATGATAGCTTTGCATGCGGTTCAGAGATGACTCATCATGTCTGCACGAAGTCGGAAGCTAGGAGCGGAATTGGTAAGGTTTGCACTGAAGTCTACACACATTGGTGGGAGAGGATGCCAGTAAAACAAATGTCGGGACCATATGTTATTGTGATTATTTTATCAATCTCGTCGAATCACAATGTAATGAAATACATTGCAGTAAAATACAACACACGAATACAAAAGTAACACGCAGTCTGCAATAATTTGATACCTCTCCATTTGTCGAGTAATTTGGTGCACAGATTTCCCCTGGCTCACACATAACTACGTTTTTCTCTTTACGCTTCATAGACGGCCTCGACTACCACGCTGGTCCCAGGAATTACGAAACCGCACGGTATAGCTCCGCTGGATCTGCTCACTCGTTACCCAATGAGATCCTGGTTAATGGAACGCTTTTCACCAATCAGCATACAGGTGGATCGATATATCAGCCCAATGTGGCTGCCCTTTTCCCTGATTGGCTGCACTGTGTGCGCCATTGTTTACGGTCTGTCACACTGGCGACCCGGGGGCCTACGATCGACTGGAAGAATCGTTCCGCACAACAATCCAACCGCCGTGCGATCAGTATACTTGACTGCTCTGGCAAGTCTTTATCTTGTTCGTGCATTCGTGGTAATACTGATTGATCTGGACACTGCATGGGATACGGGTTTGTTAGCTTGGAATCAACTTTCCTGCCCCCTTGTACATTCGTTGAGCACAGCAACCAAACTTTCGATCACACTGATCATATTGGCCCTGACCATTGACGTGTTGGTAACACTTTATGAAAAAAACTTGACCTCAACACTGGCGTTCCTTCGCTTCCTGTTCACCCGCGGACAGAGTCGCAAGGCCGTCCACATCACAGCCGGACTCATTACGGCCTGCTGTCTACTTGGACTCGTTGAAACAGCTTACTGGCGGGTACAGTACTATTTACCCAGTTTCGTACCAGGCATCTCGACCGGCTTGAACGCACCAACACTACCTTGGGCTCGTTGTGAGGTAACGGGACAATTTCAATATCTGTTCAGTGCCAAGTTGCACAAACTTACTGTTTTCGGTCAGTTGGATGCTACTGGACAACACGAAACAAGCACTCGACTGGCTGCAAGCTACGCGGATTACAAATGGATCGGTGGAATCACAGTGGAGTGTACCTTGGCCTTGACGGCTATTGTGATTTCACTGGCGATTGCTCGTGCCCAGCTGATGGACGACGTTCTGCTTATGAAACGACCCTCAAGCAGCCTGACACAATCAATACAGTTGGCGGACACGTATGAGGTGAAACATTTGGCCGTACTCGGAATTGTTCATGGATTGTGTCGACTGCCAGAAGCATTGTTCCTGATGCTGGAGCCATTGACAAGACCAGGGGAGGTTAACCTGACTGATTCTGAGGTAGGCTATTCAGTCACTCTATTGAAACTTTTCGTTCATATTTTGAAACCGCTGTACGAGAGTCTGGCGTACTCACACCTGAATATGGCAAACCAGCAGCTTGGCGTCAGCTGTTTGACGTAGCAGCTTGATACCCTTGACCTGGAAGGTCACAATTTCAATATGTGAACACAGCATCCGAAAAAACCGCCTCGCGGATTAGGAAAGGGGGTGAGGTGGAGAAACTGTACTTGCACTCTGCCATCTGCCATCATTTGGGTCTGTGCCTATGACATCTGCTTTGAGTTGAGTGGTTAGTCATCCCGTCCTTTGTTATGCACTTTACATCCACAAATTATAAGGTTATGCTCCTGGACATACAGTCACTAAACACGCCACTTACAATCCAAGAAGAGACACTTGAAGTTGTGGAGCGTTTTACGTGTCTTGGAAGTTGTATTAGTTATGATTGTAGTTTGACAGATGAGGTCGATGCACGAATCTGCAAGGCTCGCGTTGCGTTTGCTAATTTGATACACCTATGGCGTCAAAGCGGTATATCCCTGAATCTCAAGGGACGTGTGTATCAGGCCACAATGCGGGCTGTTTTGTTGTATGGCCGTGAGACTTGGCCTGTTCAAACAGCGGAACTGAGACGTCTTCAGGTTTTCGACAATTGTTGTGTCAGGACTATAGCTCGTGTAGGTTCGTGTCGGTTGATTAGCAATTAGAAAGAGAGTTTTCGGTTGTGCAACGAAAAATTCCACCGGAGAACCTGGCCAGCACCAGAGGCTGCGTTGGTTAGGCCATGTATTGCTCATGCCAAACCATCATTTACCGAAGAGTGCTGTTTTCCGTGCCAAATTCAGAGTGCCGGAAGCAGAGAGGTGGCCAACCTTTGACCTGTCGGGGGTGTATGAAAGTGATTACGAAACGTGTGGGTGCTGTCGACGCTACTCGCCTTCCAGGATGGGGACCTAGATGTCCCCGCTGAGCCTGGTTGAATGCGCGGCAAGATATGTTTGCTAGGTGATGTCAGTGGCGTTCTTGTTGTCAGTTTCTATCCAGATTGTCTGGATGAATGTCTGGAGGTGTAAGCACCTCGGAACGATTGTAGTAAGCTAGCACCAAGTTTCTTCCCCCATCTACCATTATTCTTTTCTTCACAATAAGGCTTTCAAATAAATCGTGGTTGTATGGCAGCAAAGCATCGGTGTTAAACACTGACGTCATGCTGCCGATGGTAATGATGATGATGATGATGATGATGATGATGATGATGAATGGTTAGTCAAACATCATGGCATTAGACTGACCGATCACCCTCATGTATCAGTCGTGTGTGTCCAAATTGACCGTCGCTAGCGTTATGTCTGCAGCGATGGAAGTCTAGCGGACCAATTTGACCTAGTTGTTTTCCTGTGTACGCGCCAGCTCGTTGCGCCATCAGTCAGGTTGGACCATTAACCAAGCCATTTACTGCAACGTGTTTGCCTAATTTCACTGAGCACTTTTCACGCAGTACTTACTCACCGCACCCCACACCGCCACCATATGTCTGTTAGTTTTTCCACCGCTCGGCAAAATGCCAATGCGATTCCATACCTTTCCTAGTTTTTTCATTTTGTGGGCTGGTTTGTTCTACGGCTGAGCTTATTTAGTAAGACTCAGTTATCTATTTTCGTGAACAAAGCTACTCGTAAGGGTACTGAAAATACTTCAACAGCGCACGATAGGCTTTGGTTTTCTTGGAGCTAATGAGGTAGACGCAGTTCCCGAGTTTCTATTCAGTAAAACGTATGTTCTGCTTTGACCCAAGTTGCACGAAATTCGACATACCAACTTGGCATACCTATTTGGTTTTAACCGGTGTCTCACCTGAAACCCAGCTGAATCTCTCGTATACGATACAGCAATATCTCTAATATTGTGCAAATTGAAACATGAAGTGACCTTTGTGCAGTACATTCAGTGGAAGAATATCTTAAACGATGGAGTCATCTATAATGCAAGTGAATTTCCCACAAAATCCCAGTTAGTAGGCGAATGAGTGTATTTTTCGAACTCTCTGATCAAGTTTGAAGTCCGCACCAAGGCCTCCAAGCGGATAGGCCCATAAGCTTAATTTTGGTGTGCCGAAGGAAGAATGCGGAACTGTGCAGAAAATGGTATAGATCGAGATCCCAAGAGAAAATGATCATATTTCATAGCGAATCTGTGAATCTTTCGAATCCTTCGATGTCTTTGTTTTTTCGGACTAGTGAATTTCTCAAACCGTTCATTCAAGGATTAAATAGCAGTTTAGAAACTGGAGTTTGCAAATATGCAAATTAAACAAAAGATGAATACAGAAGTACAGTTTGTAACTGCGAGACAAAGTTAGAATACAAATTAGAAGACGGAGAATTGAGATAGTTTGTTTTGCTAAGGTTCGTAGTTTTATCCATCTACTGTGTCAGATGTGAAAAATATGTGGGTTGTTTGCATCCACAGTAATAAAGAGTCTGCGTATGTTAATTATGGTTTCAAGAGCAGTGCGTGCGTCGTCTCAGGATCACGTGACCTTGTGTGCTGTTGTCCGATTTCAACCAAGCTTAATTTAAGCGGAGCTGCAGCAGGTAATTTGTGGGTTTCCGGCTGAAATAGCCGGCCAGTTTCTTCTGCACTGAGTTCTTCCTTGTTTCATCTGGTTCGCAGACGTAGTAAATGTCACCTTTTATGGAGTTCCTCAGCATCGCAATGTGTCTCGGAAGTTGAATACAATTGGCACGGCCTGAGTAAGCTTACAATCTTTGATTCCAAATGTGTTTGCAATTGAATGTATTTCGCTAACTGGCAGCCGTTGTTTGTGAGGTCAAAAACTCAGCTGCACCATGTCCATCTTTTGGGTAGGTCACATGCATCAACTGAATAAGGAAACAGGCAGCAAACAAGACAGCGGAATACACGCGACTGTGTGATACAGAGACCACGGAGTATGATAACTAATCAACATGAGCAGATATCAGTTCTTCAGGAGCGCCCATTCGTATGATAGAGACAGCAGAGATGTCTTCGACATCTGAACTACAAAACAGGCCAGGTGGCATTTCTTGATCAAAGACACAAGACAATGGAATTCGGTGCATTGTTACTTGATGTTGCGCTATCCTCTGTGTTGTGGATCACAGTTTTCTTAATACCTTCTTAATACCGTGAACCCGAGTCTAGATAGCCGCTTGATAGCCTGAGGCGCTTAGCCAAGTCAGAAAGTCAGTGAACGTGCGAATCATCTGATCCATTGAACAATGACGCGTACAGTCGTGTCATGTGCAGCCGAAAACGGGCTGTCTATAAAGCTCACGTGGAAAGTTCTAGGCGGGCCAAAAAGCGACACTGAAAATAGAACTCATCTGTCAAGGGCAAGTGAAGAACGACTAATTAAATCTGTCTCAACGAAGACGGTTATTCCATTGGCAGTTGTGTAGTGCAGTTACGTTCGGAGCTGGTTCTCCTAATACCTTGGAGTCAGCTAACTGGGAGAAATCATTTTTTGCTTGTTGAATGGGTTAAAAAAGCTCTCAAAAAATCATATTCGTTTTATTGTTTCTGAAAGAGTTGTGTAAGTAAAGAAAAAAACAATAGATTAGTGCTTTTAAAAATCAATCGTAGTTCATAATTCATTGTTCTGCTTTGAACACACAGTGGAGGCACCGAATGCAGAATACTCTTTTATCCAATCGACGCGAAGTCTAAACTCAAACCACACATCCGGGCAAGTGGTATCTTAACAAGACCAAACATGTCCCTGAATGGACATTTTACAGAATAGATTCGGTCTCCACACCTAAATTAAAAATGCACCATCACGATCAACCCACCTGTACGGATAGGTAGAAAATCCGCTTGCGCTTTTGCCTTGACAACTAAGCAAGCCTTTGTTGCCCATGTTTTACTGACGTGATCTTAAATCGGAGGCAAAACAACCATAGGAGGTTTGCCTAGTTGATTCCTCTCCACAAATACCCATCTATCAGCATCATCGTCATCATCATCACCATCATCATCACCGTCATCTTCACGAGCATCCTCATAGGCGGCAATAAACCAACGGTGGAAACTGGCTTCTGATCGCTACAAAACCAAGCAGAAATAAGGGTCTAGTAAAGAGTAAAATGAAAGGGAGAGAGGGGCTTTATGGTAAAAAAAAGTCCCGTCTCCATGTCTGCATATACACGAATCAGTTGATTATCCTCAAAAAAGATTTAATAGATTATTTAGCCTGCAGATTTCCTATCGTTTTGATTGGAATGCAGTGGTTCTTACTTTAACCGCAATAGCAAAGTACGACAATCATGGCTTAATGAATGAAAATAACTCATTTTGTGATTTTCGCTCCTCAAAGGCTACACCACATTGAGTGCTGAGTAGGCTCATCTGGATATATTTCATGAAAAGTACCTCGAAGCCCGTAAAACTCTCCAGTTTGTGCTGTATCGGACACACGAAGATTGCATATTAGGTGTACTGTAATATTCGTGATGAAAAAACAGAAAGGCTACAAAACTGGAATAAGGCAGAGCATGGCATTCTAACTCGTCTACCTAGAATTTTGGAAACCTGGTACCCCTAGATGTATCCCAAAACTGTCCTGGGCGTTCTTTGAATATCTGAAATCAAATAAAGTAGGAGTGCTTCAAATTGCGACCAGATATTACTCGCTGTTTGGATCAGTAGCACACACCGTCACGCCAAATTTTAGCCGTGCTGCTGCAGTATAAGTGGCTCTCAGGTGGACAGAAGATGGTACCTAATTTTTCAAGAGGAAATCGTCGGTTCGAACTTCTGAGCTGACGTGAGCTGCGTACTGCTAGATTTTTCCAAAGGTGATGAAACGATCTGTAGTTCCTCTAGGCTATTCACAACAAATGGACTTCGAAACTGTACAATCTCCTCACTATAAACAAACATACAATTGAGTGAACCAACGCACTTATTTGAACTACTGACTTAGGTTGACCGATAAGTCGCACACCAAGACCATTAATTTGGAAATATCTTCGGTTACGGATGACGATACCTCGGATTTTGTTGATGGTGTTCACTATTAAAGATGTCCCTTTCCATTAGAACCCCATTTTGGCAACCCTCAAGGAAACAACACTTGGGGCAATTTGAAACTTGATAACTTTGCGGGTCCGGCAATCCCCTTTTCTAAGAAACCCCTACCCAAAAACAATACTTCAGGAAATATTTTTTATGGCCTTAGGTTCTCATAGTTGAGATCTGGTAGCCGAGCCAAAAACGCAGCAAAACACTCAGGTAGACACAAGACTGCACCATACAAGTGTTTATCGTCCTCATCCGTGGATTTATCTTACCAGACGGAGCAAAACTGAGCTAATTTTTGCCTTCTGAAATGTGCAGAGATACGAATGGTGACAATCACTTTGTGAATGAATGCGAATTGAGAGCAGCGGGAGTTTTTCAATGACTTTTACAGGGAACTGTTTTGCTCTCATTTGAAATGTCGAGTTCCTGTACCCCTCTACCGAAGGACAGTGTGAACGGAAGGTTGAAAATGCGCAGGATGTTGAACACTTTCAAGTTCAGCGCATTCTAAGTATATATATATATATATATATATATATATCAGTTGATAATGGATGTGAAACTCAAATGGTCAATGGAAGGGACTGTCCATTCCTCAAACTGCAGGTGATGCAGAGGAAATCACGGGTATCTGTAAAGCGTCATGGAATATTGACGATTAGAACATTTAATATCCCACTACTTTTTTAAATTCACGTGTAACGTTATAGTGACTAAACGACGATAATTACAAACCTCCGTTAAATTCTGTCTTTGTTTTAGTTCCGACCTTGAGTTCTATGCCGCTTGAAGATGAGTCTTACAATGAAAGTATGAACTCAATGACGGGCATTTTTACGGTAGTATTTGGGGTTGTTTACTTGATCAACTTAGACAACATCCAGACTTTCCCGTGCATGAGGTTCTCAGGCATTAGGTCATCTTAAAGATCACTAAATGGTTGTAAATTTCTGCATCTATCTGCGTCTAACTAAAAAGTATAAAACTGGACATATGCTGTTTTTCCACAAAAAAAATTGGCGCAAATTTGCGTTAAACTCGAGGATCACTTGCTTATTGGGTGCAACATTTGTTGAACTGCGAAACGTTTTCACTCATCTCCTATACTTTTGAAGCGGAGCTGTTTGAGCGAACAGTGACATATTTGGATCACGTGACACGACTGATCGTCAGCTGATAAGGCCCATCAGCTGTGGGTAACCTTTTTGAGAATAAAATAGGACAAAATCACTATTGCAAATCGAGTGACTCCAAACAGAGCCACACTGATAAGCTATCTGTTGGATGAGCTCGTTGTTTCCATTATTAGATTGCACGGTTGCCTCAAAAGCTGGTTCCTTTTGAAATTTTCATCAAAATTTATTCACATAATATCACTTGTTCTTGGCTCTCTCAATAGTTGGAACTGGACGGAACCTGGCAACGGTACTTTATGATGCTTACAGCGCGCAACGTTGTCCAGGAGCTTTCAGATATACCGGCGGCGCTGATGCTCCCGATTTGTATCGGTTTGAGCAAGCACTTTCGGCGAAACCTTTGCGAATTATTTGGCTGCCGTTATCGTCCAAAGCGTCGACGAGAACTTCATTTGGTGGATTCTCCCGGTCGTGATCAAGAACACAGAGGAGAATACCTCACACGAGAAGCCGACCACGTTCCCTACTCATCATGTGACCTAAGCGAACATGGGTCGATTCTGTCTCCAGACGCTTCGCAACGGTACATTCCACTGGAAGCTATGAAACGACACGCCTCAACAAGCGCGATGGAGCCTGGGACTATGTCACCCTGCAACGATGGTAGACCACGGTGGAAGTGGGGACAAGGATGGACCTTACAAAATCAATTATTCTTAGACCCACGTGATTCTTCTATTGGAAAACCAACCACCTATCGGCAGCCAGACACGCGATCAATAAGGCCAAGTCCATACAGCGGAGAACATCCGGCATGGCAATCGACCAGATTTATAAATGACACTTATGCACATTCCCGCGTTCTTCCACAGACGCCACTGTATCAAAGAAAAGCGGTGTCGGCACATGATTTGATGGGCAGTTTCCATGAAAGCTTAATGAATAGTCAACGGGAGGAAGAGTGCGAGAGCCGTGAAGTGGACTGGTACGAACCTCGTTCCTATGTTTAGCAACTTTCTGACTGTTGCCCGTTTGCGGCACAACGTTGCGACAAATCAGGACTTTGATTTAAAACACACTGTCAAGTCAGTTTTTCAGTCGCCTAATCTCCTAATCCCGATTTCTGTTCCTACTCGTGAAAACAAAGCAACACGCTTTTTAACAATGCTTCTTGTTTGTCTCCCAAATTCAAGGCACCGGGACTGCAAGCATTCAACATCCAACAGGGAAATCTATGCTTCATAGTTTGATAGACTCTAAAGAAATCCGCAGATAAGACAGGATTTGGGACTTTCGTATGGGTTTCTGCAGCACAGTTACGGCAATCTTCTTGGATAAAAGACCCCAAGGAGAAAGGGATATCTTTAGTTCTGGTGAAGGGACCAACTTTCTGGGGGGAGTTGAAACCCAATAGTTCTCCAAGAGGGAACCCTAGCCATATAGTTTGTACTTCATTGAATACGTCACAACGATACTTCCTGGCAGTTGGACTTACGGGAAGAGAGACCAAAACACCCCTCTCTCCCAGGAGGATGGCTTTAAATAGCGACTAATGCTGAAAGCACTTACACTTTTCTGGGAGGAAGCCCTTTTCTAGAACTACTCAAATGAAGCATTTTGTAAGAAAATACCGGTCGTAAGGTTACTGAGAGTGCCTCTGCTGTCATTTTTGTACCTCACATACGATAAAGGGAATACTGGTAGAAGAAAACGAATGTGATAGGTGAAAGTGTCAAGGACTGATCAAAGAGTTGAGCAGATGTCACGGTACACCTGCGGCCCTTAGTTTTTTCTCCACTAGTCAGTAATTTCAGTTACAGCAATAAGCTCGCCACCTGCATACTGTCCAGTTTTACGGGCTAAACATTTTGAGGAACAATTGAATGAGTGGATACAGTATTCTTCTTTGTTTAAGATAAGGCTGACTTGGGAAAATACAGTCTTTTGAAAACTAGGTTTGTGTTAACACAGGACTCAGCTAAATTCCAGCTTAATCTCTCGTTCATTGTGTGTATCGCACAAATGCCGGCTCAATTTTAAGCTAGTACGATATTTGAGATATCGCAGTACACTGTCTCACCACTTATAAGGTTTCTAGAAACCCTTCGATAGCCCATTACCCGTTTTTTTGGGTTCCTCGGGTGGGCACAGTCTCTGAAATTCCGTCAGCCTTATGTTCCGCCCGAAACCATGTTGGACACAAGCCATGAAACGCTCATTGGAAGAATTCAGCTTTTTTCAAATTAAATTTTGGTGATAACAGGAAACTCAACTAAATCCCAGCTAAGTTTCTCCCTTATGATACGGCGAAACATTTCGAGGCATGCCCCGGAGCTTTCTACAACCTTATAGGCAGTCTGTCTAGTCAAGAGAAACAGTGCACCAAAAGTTCGCTGGCCATGTAGGTTAGGCCAAATATTACTGGGCAGTACAGGGGTGACAAATGACAACCCTGCAGCTACCATTCGGACTAAACACATCTTCGCAAGACGCATCAGGCCACCAGTCTGATTACCAGAAATTTTCATCCTCCTGAATTTCACGTGGATGCTTCTTACTTCTTGACTTCAGTGCGACAGAGACGCTGGTTATCGCGTAGCGGACTGGCGGCAAAAAGTCACACAAGGCTGCATAATGTGACAGTCAACAGGGAATTAATGGAATCGCTAGTGGAAAGGACTTGACTTCAGATTGGAGTTTCTTATTTCACGAGTACTAGCTCTTTTTTGATGTCGTCTATGTTTTCATCTAAGAGATCAGGTGCAATAAGCCGCTCGTTTTCGGACAAGAGATCAAATTTCGAAGGTACAGAATGTCAGTTGAGGATGTGGTATAAGAGTGTTCCTTTGACGGGCCAGACAACTTCCATTTTCAACTTTGTGTGCTGTGACAATGGCTGTTCTCAAATGAAAGGTAAATCCTTGAGCCTATCAAACCTGGAAAGGTCATCGGGATGTAAACTAATGGAAATTGCTGCACCAGCCTTGGCTTAGAATTGGAGCGGAACAAATTTATCTTGAAGATATCATTGATATGAAGGCGTTTTGTTGGGCGATTTATAGCGTTCGGTCTTTTTCTACCAACCATATCCACAAAACTTTATTACCGATGGCCCCACGTTTGACTACTGGGGTATTATTTTTTGCAGGTGCCAGCTTTCGTGGTCATGTTCTTTGCAAGTGTTCCTTCGCGTGGTTTCATTTGATCAGTTTGACTTTTACAGTAGCTGATGTTCCGACTTCTTGGTGTATTTTACACGACAGTTTATATACCGACCGGCACGGTTCAGGTACTTCTGCATTTGATGTAATTGACGTTTTGTGTGGCAGTTTTGTAGATTGTTCCGGTTCCAATCATTAAGCATCTGGTCCTTTGTGTAACTCAACGACAGTATAGTCAGTAGGGCACCCAAGTAAAAACATACGCAACCACACTACTACTCACTGTTCACTACTTATTTGCATCTGAATCTCAGACACATCTGTAAAGAACGCCACGTAGTCATTGTGTCAGACATGCGCACTTTCCCAGCGTGAATTCCTCTGGCTACAAAAACGTGTAAAAGGACCAGCGCAGTGGTTTGCCCGATTGGTGTCCGATTGGTTTTCTAAATGACGTCTCACCTTCAGTGCGTCACGTTCGGCATAAACTATAGATGACGTCCAATGCCCAGTATCATCGACTTAGAACGGACTTTTTCCATTCCCAAGCGACGACACATTCACTGTCTAAAGGCTTCACACCTGGATGTCCTTGTCCGAGCTTCAATCTGCCGGCAATATGAGAAGTGATTTCCCAAGACATGATAGACCTGAAGTGGCAAGTGGTTGTTTCTTTCGATCCCGTGTTATCTGTGAAATAACGCTATGAACCACAAGCGGTTAGCTCTAGAATATTTCGATTATATCTCTTCTTTATTCGTTTTTCTTTCAAATGCACTGATCCCCTCGAGGGGGGACAATCACATGACAAATAAAAGTCGTTTCCTGAAGCAAGGCACGTTTTTTTTATACCGCTTTTGGTCTTTTCGCCATAAGCAAGTCTGAAAAAGTCTACAAAGCACTAGTGCTTTTTTGCTTCATGGCCCTGGTTAGTTCCACAAAAGTAATTCTGTCGGATAGTTCACACGAGAATGAAGTGTCTGCGTCTTCCAAAATTGTAATAAGATGGGAACATGTACAGCCGTGTCAACAAAAAATGAAGAAGCATGCGAAAATTGGCACTTTTAGTGTGGTTATGATATGGATGGACCTCAGTGTGAGTCGTATAACCATGTGCACTACAATGACGCCGGAAAACTCACTCGTACCTCAGGGGAAGAATGATTTCACAAGATGAGGGAAGCTTCTATATGAGAAGTTGTCACCCGAGAAGCCAGTCAGCAACTGACAACGGGGTGTGGTTCTTCCGTGATTCAAAGATGAACGGTGCTATATCCTGTCTAGCTGCAAGTTACTCATGCCGCTGATCAGTCTCACGTGACCGAATGGTTAGGTGTTCAGACTATTAACCGGGAGATTGCAGGTTCAAGACCCTCTACTGGAGTTTCTTGAGATGCGCATTGCTGGTGATTTCTGATAAGGATGAAACAGGTGCATGGTGCTTCTCTGCTTTTCAACATAGGTTGGCTTCACTTACACGACGAAATTTCAGATGAAAAATAAATTTGTGTCTTTATCCTCGGCTGGTCGCAAATGTGGCTTCAGTTGTCATACAGAGGCAAGAGTGGCAATCGTCTAAACATGAACTTCTGTGGGGCATTAAATAACTATTAGCATGCCATCCGCAGCGTATAGACCATCGACTAACTGCGTCCCGACTATGACGTTGAAAATGCAGCACTTGACATCGTCTTCAAATCAAATCGTGGTCAGTGAAGCGGAGCAGATGAAGCACATGGGGATGTGTGAGCTTCTCTTCAGTTCAACATCCAAAGGCGGTACTTCTACAGACGTTAGTTTTGAGGATTGACTGATAAGAAAATTGGTAGAGTAGATGAATTGTTCAAAGTAAAGAGTGCAAAGAGTTTCGTTTAAAACGCTCAATATTAGACAATTTAGCATCTTATAATGTCAAAAGAGGAACCAACTAAATTTAGAGTAACATGATCGAGGGATATGGAACTGACGTTTGAAGTGCTCAGTGAACTATGGACAATTATACTTGACCTGTAGAGATTAGATGGAAGGTATTCTTTTGTATTACGACGGGATCATTTGGTTATAACACATTTACACGAATTTATGATTCCCGCTGGGGTATACAGTTAAAAAGTGAATCACCTGAGAGATCACGGAGTACGGGAACAGGTAGACCATTTTCCGAAAGTTTGCGTCTGAGGACATTCCAGAGAATATCTTGTTCTGACAACCGTTTCAGATGACCACTCAGTCGCAGGCGAGTTAAAATGAACGGTTGTCTATCTACGTCAGCTGGGTGTCAGCTGGACAGCCGCGTGAAGTGCATATGTCGTGATTCAACTGTCAATGCACCTGAACATCACGTAGATCACACCAGTGCAACAGTGCCGATGAATCCAACAGGTGTGAGTGATTGGCGCCCTCCTCGACCTCCACGCAGGCAAACAAACTGCATTTTTGAACAACAACTATTCTCAGGTGTTTTGTCCCGGAGGAATAAAAAATGGTATCCAGGCCGAAAAATTCATTGCAGTCACATAAGACCCACAACTATACTTGCCGATGTCACGAAGAGGTCGAAGGATGTTTTGATGTTTTCAAGAGTTTCCATCAATGGGCGCGTCCAAATTAAACGTTTTCCTGTTTCCATGTCAATTGTATTTTCCACCTTAATCTGAAAACTTGAAAGCAATGTGTTTGTCAGAGGCCAGTGCTTCGAGCTGATGAATACGCCTTTAGCTAAATCACTAAACCTTGCTGTGACAGCGCAAAAAACCGGTGAGTAAAGTCAACCAAGGATGGTGAGTTTGTGACTGGAAAAGTCAGGAAATTCAGATGATTTTCACTGCTATTTTCATTTGCCTGAACAAAAGTCCATTAGCAAAACTGATTGCTAAATCACTTCAGTGTGAAAAATGGATTTTTTGTTGACTGCGGGAGTGCAAAATAGAATCGATGATTCTTCTTGACCCCCAAAACTGAATGTAAATTGCATAGGCAAAAATTTCGGCGGGGTACTAGCTTAGACAACAGACATTTCATATGCGCCAAAAATGGTCCTTCTGTGTGAGTTGTGAAAGTCGCTACTCAATCATAATGAGTGACCAATGCTCAGTTAGTCCAACTGAGTATTTCTACGGTTTAATCTATGCCTCAACTGTGACAGAAAAATCATGAGAAAGGAAAGTTGATCAGAAACAGATAGAACTATAGCAGAGCACACAATTAGCCGTTGAGCCGATTTGGGGAGAAACTGAATTTCCATGTATTTATTTGAACGAGTTCAGTATCCCTTGATATAGGCCAGGCGTGTGGAATGAAACCGAGAGGAAGAGAATGTCTGGGTGGTTGTGTAGGTGTAGACAGCATTGTCCTGGAGCACAAAATAAGGAGATAACACCAAATTTGCGAGGAAAATAGGACGCAGAACAACAACATGAAGAGCATGAGACGAGAAACGGCCTACTGCCGAGAAGACCTTGGTCGGACGCCATACCCTCATGGTAAACTAGTACAAATGGTATCTAGTTATGTTTCATTTTTTCAACCAATATTTAACTTGGCTATCTCGGGTTCCGGGATTACCAACCGGAATAAAATCCACATTTGTTATCAAAGCAATTCTTCACCTGGAAAAAGTGTATTCTTGCTACCAGACGACAAAGCGAAACAGCATTAAAGCAGTTTTTTTAACAGTGGCTAATCCAAAGAAATCTAAATTGAGCTTTCAGCAGGACTCAGAACTTTTGCTAGATGCGTGATAAATGACAAATAGGTATTGGCGCCGTTCCACTTTGGCTCAATTTCCCCGAAGAAAAACCCAAAGTTTGGACCAATTATCATCAAACGAAGACAAACCAATAGGCTTGGAATGTACAACGCAGGAAAGTGGAGGGCATTTCTCATCCCACATAGGTTAACTGACACACAATGGATTACATTATCTTGCATTTTTTCTACTTGTAAGTTTTTAATGGCATTCAACCAGCAAACACTGCTATTGTTATTTAAGATTAAACAGCCGAAATCCACCGTTTGTCATTTGAACGACAAACAGAACAGGGATGCTTTCAGCAGCGTGGATAGACTTTGCGTTTTGCTGGGTTCTTTTTACCTCTTCATTTCCGAAGCAAACTATCTACACCTACACTACATCTATCTACAATACACGGCGGAGGCAGGTATCCAATCTGAGAGCCCCCGATGTGGATAGACCGCTAGCCGTTGAATTCATGCTCCACGATTTTAGCTACTCGGTCGCCCAAGCAAAACATTCTGTTGTGTGCTAACTAGTTGGAGTAGCTTCGTGAAAACAGAGATATCCTGTTTTCCCAGAGTTTATTACTGAGTGGAGAAACATCAGACATCGAATGTATCGGATGAATTAAACAACGAAGTTGTTACGCTCTATTCAGGTTATGCTTGTGAAGTATGTACAAAGTAGATGATGAAAATTCTTCATAAAAGTACCGCTTGTGCAGGCTTGTTTTCTCGAACTTTGTCGGAAGTGGGCTTCAAAAGTAAGACAAATGAGATTAACCAAAACCTTCCACTCATCTACAACTTCATGTTTAAACGAGTTCCGTCTACAGTCGCACTACAAGCCATTTGTCACGGCTATTTTGACAATCCTCCTAAAAAATCGCACTTCTTTTACGGAGTCGAGTCTTATCATAAAACGAGTAAAATACTTATGGTAGTGTAATACTTCGTTTTGTATGTTTATTAGTCTACAAGTAGCTCAAAGGAAGAATGACATTCACCTGACAAGTTGTCACCCGAGGAGCCAGTCAACGCGAGTGATCACGTGATAGGAACCCGGTCAAAGTAAAAATTGATCAGACTGCTGATTGGCTGCTTGTGACCGAACGAGTGTTTAAAATCGCAGCCGAGAGGTCGCAAGTTCAGGACTCCCTAAGGTTTCGCGAAATGCGCATCGCTGATAATTTTCAATAAGGATGAAACAGCTTTACAATGCTTCTCAGCTTTTCAACAAAGATTGGCCTCAATGACAGGGCGGAATAAAGTGAAAGGTTTGTTTTGTGAAAAAACGTCATTCTCCAGACGCTGTCCTACACTGATGAACAATGAACACCGAATAAAATTTTCAGATTTATTATCTCGTCCTGTTTCACTGAAACTTAAACCGGGTTAAGTTGATTATTTTGGTGTTTTTCACTGCTTCATTGTGTTTTCCAAAACGAAAACGCAGTTTATAGCTCAGCCAATACAAACAGACATTTTCAATCAGGATTTCATCCTGTCTGTTCTGAAAGGCCGAGAAGCACTGTACACCTGCTTCATTCTCATTTGGAATCAGCAATAGTGCGCATCTCACGAAAGTCCAGAGAATTTTGATCAAACAGATGCGCTATAAGATAGTTTTCGAGGCAATTTATATTCATATAAACCAGGCATTGAAGTATTTATAAGAACGATACTAGAGAATACCATATGGTAATTAAGCAGCCAACCTTCGGCTATTCTTGGAACCCTTGAAGGCTACCGTCTATGATGGCCGATTGAAACTCCTTTTGGGAGAACTAAATCATCCAGTCTGTTAGGCTACCTATAGCTGACACCAGCTTGTGCTGTGCATAAGAACCTCGAGTATCACAGAACCACGGTCTCTGCTCAATCGAAGACTGCTTATAATTCCCGGAAAACGAGCCACCAGCGTGACAACGGGCCTCGTTATCAATAACGTGTAATCCGAACTGATTTTGCGAGGGTGTATTTAACCATTCATAAATGAATTCACCAGCCCAGATGCATGTCACAACAACAACAACCAATCAATCGGCACATCACGCAATTCTTCTTGGACGACACAAGTATAACAGGCCCAAATGCTGCAAGAACCCATTTGTTTCGGGAAGGTGAAATAAGTGGAATTCTTCGCCGATAGATGTTGTTTTCCTGGTCTAGTTGTCCAATTTTCTTCAGCCGCCGTATATCACTTCGGATGAACGATCCTGCACTCCATCTTTTTGAAAATGCTCCCTGTTTACCCACCATATCTCAACCGAAGACAGTCTGGACTGCCCACCTGGCGATCTCCTAAACACATGTCACTCGAGTCTGATGAGAGTATAATACGTAATATAATATGGTGTAATGCGCTTCCTTATATCCACCATCATATCAACCCCATAGTACATCAGCCGACCGAGGTGACTGTTGCAATCGGCATTTTTCACGGTTGTTTCCTATATTCACCTGTTGTCCACTCAAACTTAGCGGCACTTCTTCATTTTGGGCGCGTGACAAAATTACGCGCGCGCCTTTCGATTGTCTAGTTAGGTAGTTACAGTTTCCTGTCACTCACTAGGGGCACACCCAATTTTTTTCGCCGAAACTATAGGGTTTTCGATGTTGGTCTAATCCGTTTGCACCTTTCGGTGATTTATTGCTCATAACATTTTGCTTAAGTGAGGCGAATATCAAGGTCACGGACCATCACCGCTTCCACTTTGTTCGCATTTCGAGATAGATCACGAAATCGCACTTTAGCATATTTTGGCGTTCTTCTGTGTTCTTTAAGAATGAAATAACATCTGCTGAACATCCTATGCATATTCCGTCCAGGAAAATCGGTAGTGACGTTTGTTTGCTTCATACTCCTCAGCTTGTTTAGCGAATTTGGGCACAACACATTTCACAACGGAGCCCGCCTTCCATTGAGTATAACAGCGTTAGACAGCTGCATGACTCCTGCAGTGGCGATGCGTGGGCCATCTCTGTGGATGATCTCCTTTCCCAGATATGCATAACTAGCCTGTGGATAATACAGCGTCACGAGATAACTACAGGTGAATTACCAACACACTGATATCAATCTTATTAGGAATATGAAGCTCCATAATTGGAGTATATCAGAAGGCGCAAACATAATAGTAGCAACTAAGGCATCCATCGACGGTTACCATGATATTGGTAGTCGTTGTCACTCACCTCGACTACTTATCGTAACTGATGGGCCCCTGTCCGTGTGCGGCGCTTATTATGAAGCCTCACCAGTGCACAGTAACCTAATCCGATGTCCTCCGACGGCCACTCATGCTCATAACTGTACGCATAGAAATCAGCTTTCCACAAAATCTCCCACCGCCGTCACGGACACTACACGCGGAGCCGCTAGCAGCATTTATAATATGAGTTGCGCGCCCATAGTGGAGCTCGAGTACGCTTAAACAACTTCCGACAAAACCGCTGCGTAGGAAGATTTTTAGGGTTTGAATAAATACCATTAAATGCTAAAACTTTATGTTAAAAATTCCTTCGTTCAAACTACGGTTTCAGAGAAAGTTGGGGTGCGAGTCTGAGGGTCGGCATTTAATGTTACTTATGCAAAACCTCAGTAGCCGAAACGCTGGCGAATGAGACCGTGACACTTTTTCCGACATTGCCAAAATTTTTGGGGCTACCAACTCTTCGAGCCCCGTTCACCTTAAGCACGTGGAGTCTCCAAAAGTGAAATAATTGACGATGTACGTTATAACTGCCAGTAGGGCTAGTTCGGCTGGATAGAATAGATCGAATAAGTATTTTTTGCCTTGTGCAGGACGTTTGACTTGGTTACAGCTGCGTGTTGTACTTCAGAATGATCCCAGACGGCCAGTCATTGAAATGTAGTTAGAAAATTTCCACT
>SJOL01003358.1:214138-232111 GCA_004794785.1 Opisthorchis felineus | reverse complement strand
CATCACCGCCGCCACCGAACGACGGAATCTCATAAACCGGACATGTTCCTTCCGCTTTTGAAAACCATTATTCGCCCTCCCGTCGAAAACTTTACACAGGTTCAGTCCTTGCCATTCAGCAAACGTTTTGGATGTGCGGAAATTGCACGAAGCGCAGCGACGAAAACGGTGACAATAGTGAGACAGTGTAGCTATTTGGGTGCATGTGAGGTGGGATTTTCTCGTAGGCGCTTGAGTACCTGATCCGTTGGCAGCCTGTTCCCAGTATCTGCTACTGTATTGAACTCTGATGTTCCAGTCTGAGATTTCAAGATCCTGGATCAACCTGTAGCAGCTGTCGTGACGGTAAAGACCTTCCGATTCACAACTGTCTCAAGGAAGACGCCCATTTTTAATACTGAAAGATCCGGCCCCTTAAGCTAATTTTTGTATCCAGCATTCACGTATGCACATCTACCCTTACTTCGGCACTATCGATATTTATTGTCACATAACGCAGAGATAGTTGGGGCAGTTGTAATCACGGAAACTGGATATTATTAGGCTTTGCAGCGACGACCTGAAAATTGCGCAAGCTGAGCCAATTTTGTGACCTTCTCACAAGTTCCTAAATAGCGCCGTTATGAACTATTCACAATCTTAGCTTAATGTCTTAGGATGTCGCGTGGCTTGGTCGACGGTCAACATGTAACGTTATTTGTAAATGTACTCATTTATCTATAGGAAAAAGTGAAGCGAGAGTTGCGACGAACAGCTGACAATCTGTATACTTATATGAGATCATGGAGCAAAACCGAAGGGGACGATGAAGTAATGCTTTTCAATAAACAAAGTCATGAATTAGGAAGACGAAGCAGGAGGAACACTGAAACAGCATTTACCAAAGTCGGAGTTGCAGCAAATAATTGAATCAGAGCTTGGAGATGATATGCAAAAGTTAAAAGAGAAATTTCTCATTCTATTAGTTGACAATTATAAACTGAGAGAAAAGAATACACTACTCAGGTACCCTAAACGCTTTCTTCTTTAATTATGACAAACTTAGATATGAGGTAGACTTGCACAAGGAGGAGCTGCAGGAGACATCCCGGGACCTCAAGCGTTTGAGTTCGTTTTGGAAGGAGAAACGAAGAGTAAGACGAATAGTTGTACCCCTGCTTTCTGATTTGAACGGCTTCAGGTTTTAAGCTTCTTCTACAGTGCACAAAGCTTACCGTATTGAAGATGAAATACCAGCCCCTCCAGTTTATGATTCCGGTTGGACTTACTGAAATATTTAACTGAGACTCGTGGAAATAAGCAGTGGTACGGTGCAGGGGTAACGTGCATTGATACGTTTTGGGCGACTAGAACCGAAAGAAAACCGTAGGTAGCAGCCAAACTATGGCAACGGATCCGTTGCCATAGTTTGGCGTAGTTTGCCATAGTTTCGGCGTCGGTTAAATTCCGGAATTTAACCGACGCCGTATACCAAAGGGTATGCATATCATTCATATGAACAGGTATTTTTTGAACGTGAATGGCAAATAGTATACCAGCTTGTCTTAACGTGACCTAGGTACCTTAATAACTGACCGAAACGGTCAAAGCTTGGTGTCGTTTAGACCTTAGAACCACTAAATGTTGATTGCCTACGGAATGACGGATAAAGAAACTCTGGCTATATAAACACTGGTACATGTGATGGTAAAGTTCAATTTGAGCCACCGAACAGCGGATAAAACCACCATTTCCCGGGAACGAAAAGTCCTCGATCATTTTGTTAATGATTGGTGTTTTATACTGGCCGACAGTTGTATGTCAACATTCGGTTTCGCACACTTTATCAGGACAACACAAAACTTCGCGCTGGTAACTTGTTCCTTTCTCCTGGCTCTTGTACTGAGGAAAGTGTGCTTCGTTCCGTATTTGCCCCTTCAATGAAATCTGCTTAGTTATTTTGAGGTCGCGATCCCGACAGTGTCACAGTATTAATTGACTTCAAAGAATAATTGAGCAAGCGTTTGAATATTTTGGGGCTGCCGAGTCAAAATAAGCTGGGCACAAATCCGTTCTAGTGCTTTATTACGCGATCCGAGACTCGATATATTATAGACTTTCTGTTCATCGTACTTCGATCATATACTCTGATCTTGTTTACGTAAAAGTACACACGGTTTGGCGTAACTGCATGTAGCATTGTTCTCATTCCGTTGACCGCAATCGTTTCTGGCACTCATAACATTCCAAAGCATGGGTACCATGCTGTCTATAGGTCTCTGATTACTGGTCAAATTAATGTGACGCTTAACATTCCGAAGATCACTTAGCTTTAGGCCTGGAAGTTTTTTGTATGCATCCAGAGGAGCTTGAATCACTTTGCTAGTAACCTCGCTGCGTGAGCATGGATTTTATGAGTTGATTTGTGTGACTAGTTCGAAATCAACTGTAATTGACATCAGTAGTGTGGGCTTACTTCCCATACTCTGCCTTTCTACTCAACTCGGATCAATAACCATTATACCAAGTTTTCTGATGCTGATTGGCTGTCTGAATATTTGACGCAGTTATGCTAGCTTATCTAGGTTGACTGATACTGCCCGTTGGTCTTGCGGAATTTCTATATCATCTGGCAGCAAAGTTCGTCAGAAAGTGGTAAGCAATGTGAGCTTAGATGGACTGACAAGGGTCTGATGTGGATTGTGAGAGAAGTCGGTTGACCCCCGACCGTACTCCAGTAGCTGGTTCTCACTTTTGAACTGCAAATCATTTTGCTTATTCGTAACGTGCCCCGACTACCTTAGATGTTTGGAGATTCAGCAAAAAATATAACATTTTTATGAGCTCGGTGGTTGTGCAAAAGTTCACAGATTATACATATTGCACAAATATTATTAGTATTTACAAAACATTGCGCCACAATTTCAAAAGTACCAGCAGATTACTGGTACTTGCTCCATAGAAATCTACAGCTAGCCTAAGTAAGCGCGTTTTACGAATAGAATTCCTTGTCTATGATCTTGCAAACTGCTTTTTCTGATGTTTAAAGGGCAAACCTTATTAGGAAGTTTAGTCTGTAGACGTTTAGTATCCTGAATTTTGACATTTGCATACCTAGATCTCCCGAAGTTTTCTGCATTCTGGGGGATTTCAGAAGCTAGAAGCTGGTTATGAAGCCAAAGTGGACTTGAGTTCACTGAACACAATTAGATACATTTCATCTAATCCGGCCGAATATATCACATTCACTCGTTTCACGAGCAATGTAAATTATAGTACAGAGCGCTAAATAATCGCATGAAGTCATCTAGGTTTTTCTCAAAATTATAGTATCATTCTACATTCTGTCAGCTGTGGCGCTTTGTTGGCAGGCTTTCGCAAAACGTGCTGCGGAAAGGTTGCGGCTCGCGTAATCGACCGCGACAATTGCGAAGTCCCTGACGCTTGTCACTTACTAGTCCTCCACCAGTTGGTGTCCATATATTTTCTAGTTTCATTTTGTGCTTTATAATTTTATCCGATCACCATTACCGCCGTTTTACACTCAATTCTCAACGTTTGTCAGTTATTGGAGACCGGAGTTTACAGTATCTTTGCAGCAAGTAGACTCTTTGTCTTCTTGTGTCCTGCGCCTAGGAAGTCCAGCTGATATCCACAGAAGTTTGCTTGGCATTGCTTTTATGCTCGTCATCGAACCCCTTGAGTGCCGGTGTTGTAATGCCACTATGTATTTCATCTCATCCAAGTTTTTTATTTGGTTTTTGCTTAAATTTGGATGTTAAGTAACCTCTATCACAGAACTCATTATAATTGACCTGCTGCACACCCTGTAGTATCTTCCAATGGTTGACACATAGTCACATCGTTTGGAGGGCTGTCCACCGCCACACACCTCACTGGTTTTAAATAATCTCTAAACTATGTGTCTGGCATCACTCAAAATTGCAATGACATGCTGTAATGCTTTGGCACCACCCACACAATGGAGAGCGCTTTTTGCAATGATACGGTCTTGACACTTATGAGTGATGAGTCCGTTTTTCAGGAGTTTAAGTGTCCTGTTATGACCACTCAACTACCCCTGGCTTGTTGTTCTGGAGGGAGCATGCATTGCTATTTCGTAATACTTGTATCGCATGGCTATAACAGAGTGATCAGGTGAGTCGTCGATTCTCATTTCACAGTTAAAGTCTTGTGCTGTGCTATTTTAGGGGTCGATAATTTGTCGATAAGTTGTAGCTTTTTGAGAGTTGTGGCTACGGGTCATTCATCCTCAACGAGCGACCTCTGCATTCGATATAATCTTTGGTAGACAGATTCCCATTAGCTGCACGTCAGAGCAAAAAAATTATACGGGGAAGGCATCATTGTTGCTCTTAAGGCTATGGATATATTGCATTTTCACCTTCACTCCAGAGGGCAGCATGACTTTATCTCCAAAGCGCCTGGTAATAGGAGTTCTTGCAGTACCAGGACTCGCTGTTCTTTGTTATACTGCTACTTATCGGCTTTTCTGGAGTCGTTGAACATTTAGGGGCTAACTTCTAGCCAGTAGGGTTCGCAAGATCAGGCTCGATCGCTAAGTCAACGTGTCAGGTTTATGTAGGAGAATTTCAGATCACACGTGTAAACTCAAAGGATAGACGCTGCGAGATTATAGAGTGTTGGATCTAGATCAGACTGCATATAACCTGAAAAACCGACCACTCGAAATGATTAGGAGGTAAAACAAAAACACTCTGTAACTACTTAGCTGAAACAGACCTTACTAGAAAAAAGGAATGAACTATGCTAATGGAATTCTGGCACATAAGGAGCACTAAAATGGGCTGTTTAAACTTGAAAATCTCATGGTTCACAGACCAAAACAGTCTTAAGCCATAAGCTTATTAAAACTGTACAATTTTTCCGGAAGGACGCATTACTCGGTAATGTATTAGGGCAGGTAAAATCTTATTTCCTTAAATTTTGTGGTCACGGTTTCATCAGCTTATGCCTCCTAGCTTGATGGGTACCAGGATATAACAAAATACAATCAAAACCACTAAATCTCATACTCAAATCCTTGAGCACGACTGAAAAGTGTTCTTACGAGGGTGTTGTCCGGAATGTAATAATGCCCCTCCTGAAATACAAAACCCAAGAATAAAAGCGAAAGAGTTTTGGCACATAAAAGATCACAAAGTTTAACGGTGGCTCTAGTCCGCATGTTGCTTTTTTAGGTGGAGCAAAGGTGGTTGACAGAAATCATGAGGCAAACCAGTTTCCTTGAAACAATTTTTCGTGAGCTCTCACCTACATTTAGTATTCGGTGTCATTGTGTAAATTGGTAAAAACATAGTCTGAAAATAATATGACTTCCGCTGACAAAGTCGACGGAGCATGCAGCCAACTGAAACCCTCTACAAAACTCCTCAAGGGGCTAGTGCAAGTGTCTGGGTTTCATATACAGCCAGTAAGAAATCGATTTCAAAACTAGGCTATTGAACACGACCAAATAGTTTCTTGATGCAGCTTTTCAGGAGTGCCAGCGCTTTTTTTGAAAAGGAAACGATGCGGCCATTACCAGCTTTTGGCTCTTACTGACCAGAAGCATGTAGAGTGGTCTTACTTGGCAGTAAATCAGAGGAGAACGAAGTCCTACAAGTGTGCTGACGGAGTGGCGAATAAAATAGAAGTCAGTAACACTTATCGCTGAATTGTCTGAATTAAAAGAGTGAGACTCATCGCGTAACCGTGGACAAACGCTTATCCATAATCGGAGATTGCACAGTCAGTGGTGGCAGCCAATTTTTTGCTGTGTGGATCGCCCTCAGGGATGAAACCAAGGCCTTTTAGAGGTGTGAAAACGGAAAAGCAGACGGGTGTACGATTTGGCTTCAACTCGATACGGCTCCAGCTTCGGTTGTTTCTGGAAGGACACTGGTGCTTAAAAATGAAGGCAAATATTAAACAACACCAGAAGTGCCTCAAGACATGAGCTGCATTCGCTGGATGGTCTTACTTCTGAGAAAGAAACAACGTACCTTTGTGGTCTATGTATTGTGCGACTTACGCGCTGAGTTTAAACTCTTGACTATCAAGGGTTTACAACCTTTAGGGACTTCCATCTTCCATACTCTGAATGCCAAAAGATGCTATCCGGGAAATGGCACACTTATCAACCTACAACAGATATCGGATGATCCAACAATCAATGATTTTGGGTTCACCTCAGCAGCGCGGATAACATTTCTCCAGTATCTAAATGCTGCGTCAGATTTTCGACCTCACAGACATGCTAAACAGTCAGATTTTATTACTGACAGGTGGATGTTTGGGCATTCCTACAGTCATGAACTCAGGTATGAAGCAAATTCTGTATGTTGTTGAACACCCTTGTATTACGAATGGCCCAAACGACCCTTCGTGGTTAAATGTTGCACCTCACTGTGGATGGGACTGTAATTTCCACCCAGTGGGAGCAAAAAAAGTGTGCCCTACCTGAATAACGTGGGTTATTTTGGATCAGTCCATAAGAAAAGCCTCCAATCTGCCAAAAATCGACAAGAATGCAAGAATGTCTTTCCCAACGTTCATTTGGGAAGTGCTCATTTCGTATAACGTCTTCTTACCAGTTGTGTACAGCTTACACTCATCATGGAATCAGTTTTTCGCCAAGAAGTGCAACCAGTTGTGTCACGATTATTCACAGTTATCGAGTTGAAAGTGTCGTCTAAACTTTCGGCGTCAGGCTTCTATTCTTATTTGACGATCGTTCTCCAAGCTGAAATACCTGATCGTGAAATAAACTCAGTCGTACATCGGAAAATTCCTGATGGTATGTAAAACGTCACATCTTATGGCCAAAAACCGTTGGCCTCAACGGAAAACTAACAAGCAAAAAAGAAAGCAGTGGTTATCACATCTGACAAGATGTCCAGTGATCTACACTCATGGCTGGGACTAATCATAACCCCGCGCTGGCTGTGTACAATTTCATTGAGGGTACCCCAATGCCACAAACACACCTAGCCGGAATAATTAACAGACGACAAATGTAAGTGGAAGACACCATGATGGGAGCTGTTTCTGTCTAGTTAGAATTGTGTTTCGGCGTTGTGATCGCTAAGCATCTACTAATTCTTGATATAATTCGCGCAAACAGGAATGACAGCTTCCAGGCTAGGGAAACCAACCTCTTTCGATGAATGGCTTTAAAAGCCATTGAGATTTCAGTTGTCTCCACGTCTCCTCTGTTTGTAGGTAACCGTCAGGCTGTCAATTGATCAGCAGTAGAATAGTAAGGCCTGTTAATTCGCGAAAGCCGCTTAGATTGTTTATTGACCGAATCCCAGGTTGGATACATAGGTTCCTGTGCGCGCAAGCCACACACTGAACCGGTCTGGATGTAACAACTTGTCACAATAAACGTGTAGATGCGTTGTTATGGAGGTCGAGAATTTTGATAGCATATTTGTGTACACATAGGTTGGTCCGTTAATGAATGACTCACGAAAACGCCCATACCCGTCAAGCTGTAGATAATGACAACACAACGTAAGTGATGGAGTAGTTCTGGAACTCCCCAGTAGTTTGGAGAGTCGAATGTCAAGAAAAAATACATCAAGCAGTTAGCTCTTGACCGCATCCACTTGAAGAAAAGCGTTGGAGTGAACTGTTAGCTGGTATTCCGAAATTTTCAAGGGATTACCTTTGTTGATTTTTACTGCATATAATCCATATTCACTGTGGAATTTGCTGATGGAATAGTTGAACAGTTTTCCAGACGTATATCGTTCAGCTGTAACACCTCTTCGGTGTCTAGCTGCCATGCCACCAGAAGGAAGCACGAGGGCTGGGATACTGCCAGGTTGACCAAGCCTAGATAGAGGAAGTCGAGAGGCGAAGGTCGGGTTCGAACCACGGACCTTACTGTCAGTGAAGTTGCGCTCTAACCACTACGCTATGTATTATAAAATTAACCTACTCTTGTTCCCCTTTACCCAGTCAGTCCCGGACGGGCTGGCCATGCCACAAAAAATCCTGGAAGCAGTATAATCGTTTGCTTATTTAAGGCACTCTGCAAAATAGAACTGTGGTACTTCTACTAGCAAGTCTGTTTCTGTGCATCCGGATTCGTGTTTACATCACTCTCGTTTGAGCGGTCATCTCATATTCAAGTGCAATCATTCTGGTGAGTCCACACCAAAGGAGGGAAGCCCTGAACTCGAATTCGGCTCTAATTGGGACTCATCACTAGTGCTTATCCTTGGTCGTGCCGGGGTTTAAATTCCGGACATCAAGGCATGCGTATTACTACTACTCCACGAGCACACGTTTGATGAACCTGAATTATTACGTCGTGATGGTGCCCACACTGGAGCGATGTGATTCCAGTTAACAAGGGGATCAAACTCTTGGTCCGTTGTTCATAGCTGATAACCCTTAAAATACTCCTATAAACCACAAAGATGCATACTTCCCAGACATTAGTGGCAATAAGTTTAAGTTCATGCGGCAACAGTATCTTACTTTGTCGAAGAATTTTCAGCAACCTTATGAATAGTATGTTGCGTCTAGTATCTTACTCTGTTTTTTTATTTTAATGGCTAACCGCTGATAGCTGACAGCTAGCAAGTGAGCAGAGAGCAAGTTATCAGGGCTTACATCCATGAAGAATGTGTAAACCTGCGATTAGCCACATCCAAAGAAATCCCCATTAGCTGATTGTTTTCTGCCGCTCCAGCTCTCTGTGTCACCCTTCTCTAAGCATGTTGTCCGGATTTTTTTAATTTTATGGGCAAAATCGTGTGAGGAATTAATTGATTGTCTGAGTTAAAAGCAGAGCTCCATGTCTTTGAACTGGTTCCCTCGTCAGAGGGTGTCTAATTATAAATGTACACACAAACAAGGGGCACTTATGCAGTTTAACATAACGACACACTAACTTGCTTCCTAATATGAATGAAGGATTTGTGCAGCATATAGTCCAGATAAAGTTGTTTTGGTCTAGAAACTTAGGCCTATGTTGTACCTGCGGCAAATCCGGCTTTCAGATTCAGTATTGCGCACCAGATATATAACCTCATCTGGTCATTGGTGCATTACTAGCGAGTTCTTGTTTTCGGGCTGAACGTAACCCCATATTGGGTTGTACTGCGGCCGAAATTCCCGAAATGTCTCCGTCGAAGATGCCACTAGTGTGTCCTGAAGCACACTTCCTGAGACTGGAAGGACTAGGTTCCCCATGAAAGTGGAGAAACTTATACCTGGGAAGACTACTAGAGGGACATTATGACCAAAACGCATGATAAAAGCACGATAAATGTAGCAGAAAGGCATTAAGACCCAGAAAGAGAGGGAGCCACTCCAGAGGGGTCGTAAATTTATGGGTAAATTGGGTGGTTTGGACCCAATCTCGGCATCTCGACTACTCCTGGCCAGGTTTGGGCAACCTGGAAATACCCCAACCCTTGTGCTTAGTTCGGGGGGGGGGCATGGCAGCTGTGCACCGAAAGGGTGTTACAGCCGAACGATTCCTTTGCTTTGTTTTTTAGCCAATCATGTTAGTCTACAAGTTAAGCTAGATGCACATTAAAATCACTACATGACTAGTTGTACATAAAGCCTAATGTAGCTCATTGTGTCTTGTAAAGTGACGCATAGTCAACAGTGATTTCTGCATTGCTTCTTTGAACTACTCCTACCGCTATCTCACAATACTCACCTCGTGATTCCCCTAGGTGACACTCTTGACATTGACGACAGTTTGATAAATAGCAGTCCTTTTAAGAATATCCGGAAGAAGCCATAGTTTCAATGAAAATAAACAAAGGTGGGACGGACGGTTGTTTGCGGATTGTCTGTAATCTCCGTGCTACGTGTCATGTTCTCACGTGAAAGTTGAGATATTTACTGGTGGTTTGATAAAAACATACACAGAGACACTAATTCGTCCTGCCCAAGGTTCTTTGGCTCCGGTAACCAAAGTTGGCACAGAATTGGACAACTGATTCACCACGTTCTGTGACAAAGCGTCCTGGCTAAACTCGTAAATCTCTACCATTTAGTGCATCCTATTCCCACTCTTATCTCTCCTCAAACACCTGGCACACCATCTGTTATTATTACGGCGGTGTTGATCATAGAGATCCCGTTAACAGGTATGGTTCAGCCTGCAGCCAGGCCCGGTCCTTACTTGGGCTATTGTTCGATCCTTTCGGGGATACAAGACTAACCAGTTGGACGTAAGTTACACTCACCATGTTCTGACTCATCTGACCCGACAGCCATGACTAAAAGGTCGGGTTCCAGGTCTGCTTGAGTTAACTTAGCGATACTCTTGTGTGCTGAGCGCATCGTTTTTCTTGAGTTTTTATTGGCATGAGCCTTACTGTTGTGAGTTAGCACATTTAGCGAAGTTGATCAGCATGTCCATTCATGCTATCCGGAGACCACCTCAGTTCCGAAACTAAGTCAAACATGGGGGCTTTGGAGGGATATGACAAACAAAGAAACAGACCATGTCCTGGTTCTAGGCTACAACGGTGGCCCTTTGATGTCTCCTCTGAGTGCATTGTTTAGGGACCCAAACCTACTGTCCATTGACCAAAACGTGAGAGACTGTAACCCCATGAAAATGGCCTCCACCATCTTCAGGATATGTGTATGTACGGCTATAGAAGAGTCCGTTGCGCCCGTGTAGATCACAATGAAGGCCTTATCTGTAAGTATATCATCCACTAGGTGAACAAATATGGCATACCTCTTCTATCCCGATTTCAGGACCAAACGACATGAGCAATCTGTCCCGATGTGCGAGAGGTGTACAGTGGGCTACAAGCGGCTCTGAACTAGCAAGTAACCACGGCCCAATTTGACAGCTTACCTTAGTTATCTAAAGTAATAACCGGCTGACATGAAGTTCGGCAGAGCAGCCAAATGGCGTCGGGAGTACCTCTGCTGATCACCCCAATAACCCAAATAACTCTTGTACTACAAAATGAGTTGGTTATACTAAAATAAGCTGAGGGAGGACGTTCCCTCGAACCAAATTAAGTCAACACAAAGGTTCAGCTTCGCTGGTGAAGGGTTCCAAAAATGCCTCAACTACCCCCTTGGTAATTCCTCTGAAATGGTGTGTGACGTTTACTCGTATGGTTATCTGTCAATTTTGCTCGAGTTAGTCGACTGATCAGCCTTTATTTTTCGCGAAAAAGGATGAGAGGCCAGCTGCCCCATACGTATGCCGCTTTCTTTTGTAAGCTGCATACCTGTAAAACTGAACCTCATTCACTGGGGATATTATCAGTTGTTCATCGTTCCTCATCATATTATTCTGGAGGACTCAGCATGATTCCGCTAAGTTCTACCGTGATCCCCTGTTTTGATAGTTTGACCTGCGCGGGATTCCTTATATCATCTTTGAGAGTACAGGGTTACTTTCAACGAACAGCGACCATTGCGATCGGAGAAGTTAGTAAATTTGTGCCGATAGCCTGATGTGGTGGAAAATTGAGATTTTCTTGCAGATGTCGGATGCATTCTGTTCTCGTCCTGGAATTTGTCCCCAGTCGGTTTTTGAGATACGATTTTTTATATATTCAGTCTGTTGCTTGTAAATACAGGTGAACCTACCGAAGGGGCACGTATCCTAAAGATATATAACTGTCTGTTGTTGCGTCAGCTTTACATGAACTTGAGTCTCTGTTTTAGTAATGTGTGTGGTTCATATGAGAAACGCATGTACGTCCTGACTGTACTTTACCTATCGAACTAGAGCGATCCTTGAAATAAGAGGACATCCTCATCGGAATGGCTTCTCGGTCGCTTGAAGGAATTTTGAACAGAGCCTAGCCTCACACGGATCATTTCTGTTGGCCCAACATCGGAGCGTCAGGAGTCATCGCAGGAGGGCCTCTGTTCAGGAAAGTCACACGGCAGGGTGTGGCCGACTGACGACAGCATTTTAGGACAGCGAAATTTTTTCATAGGGGTCTTTCCTATTAAAAGTTACTTTATGCCTGAAGGAAAGTGGATCAATATGTTATCTTACTTATTGTGTGCTCGGAAGATCACTAAGTTTTTGCGACAGGAATTTTGCAAACGGTGAGGTGTTCTCCATATTCCATATTCCAGAAGGCTGTGTAGATGGGGTGAATTTGTAAAAAAGCCATCACTTTTGCGATAACGTAACGACGACAATAACTGTTAAGTGAGGTTTCATCGTGTCAGTGAGACCGAACTATGCTGAAAAGTCCAGAAGCACTGTACAGCTGTTTCATCCTTGAGTCATCAGCAGTGCGAATCGTTCGAAACTTAATCAAGTTTCGAACCTGCGACCTTCTTGCTAGTTGTTTGACTACTTAACCTGTCGGTCATGAGCGGCTGATCAGGGGTGCGAGTAGCTCTCACTTAGACAGGATATAGCGTCACTCATCCTGCAATCATCCAGACTACACCAAGAAGTCAACTGATGATTGGCTCCTCGAGTAACGACTCTTCATATGGAAGCTTCACTCATCTTGCGAAATTCTTCCCATTCTGAGCCACTTTCAGACTGATCGTAGTATGAGCAGATTTTGTAATTCTCAATCGAGATTTTGTCCAACAATCGCTGTGTTGGACAACGTAGCCATAATCTGATCCTCCTCTCTTGAGCATATCATTCGATTAGTCAGGGCCAGGGATCACGTTCCAAGAGGCACGAAGAAACGGTGCATCTTTGATTTGTTAGCACTTATTCGCGGTTATCGAAGGAAGCCACAACAGGGTCTGTGTGGTGGTGGTGTTCTTCACTACGATGCATAACGTAAGCGGAACTTTCACAATAAGGCTGCTGATCCATGCAGCTGAACTAACAGAACCAGAAAGATTTTGACGACAGACGACTGATATCGGAGGACGTAACAGTGTCCAGCGTTCCGTTGTGGAAAGTAACGGGAAGTAACACACTACTCATAAGTTTGCTGCAAACTCTTTGACCGACCGCTGCTAGATACATTTCACTCGAAACCGCCATCACTGGTAGACGGACCATTCGGGAGATATGGACGACAATTTGATATTCAGTTGATATTTCGGCTTGCCACTGAGGCTAATCCATGCTGAAAAACCAAGAGCCAGTCAGTAGGTGACCACGTGATGTGGTCCCTGTGGCTGAGGGATGAGAGACGCCATATCGTGTTTGAGTGAAGGCCAATCACACTAATCATCAGCAGCCCGCGGCCGGGAAGTCGCGGGTTAGGGAGCCTCTGAAGTTTCGTAAGATGCACACTTCTAATGATTCCCAACAAGAATGAGACAGCTATACAGTGCTTCTCAGTTGTTCAGCGTAGATTGGTTTCACTGACAGGATGGTATCTCAACTGAAAATCACCAGATCTCCTCGCCATATGTCTACTGAAGAGGAGATAAACTATCTTAGGTTGACTATAAGCAAGTCGTGTTGTCCTTTAGCGTAGGTACTCTATTGATCGGCTAGCACATACAGCGTGTGTGACGCACTTTTATAATTGAACTTGATCGGAATGTGGAAAGTTAAGCCAGTCATCTGTACGTTAGTCTGAACCAGTACATCAGATGCAGCTTCAGAAAATGGCTGATAGATTTGAAATTTGCTGATATCCTTGTCATTCTGAATAATGACTCAACCAAACTGAGGGTGTTTCATGTTCAGTGAGCATTACTTGTCGGAGAGAAAAAGTTTTCTTGCACAAGCCAGACCAAGATCTGTCAGCGATAACTAATTATCCGAATCCCACTGTTCGTCTGCTCAAGGTCAGTCATTCTACCAAACAATTAGGCTGAGACGCAAATTACCAATAGAGAACGCCAAAGTATTGGTCCTTCAGCTGAACACTACTCTCTTGGCACGCCCAGTAATAAACCATATCGCAAAGCTTTGTGTAAATAAAACGGCAATTCAACCGTCTGTAACATACACAACTGAACCCGAGACTATCCGGATTGTAGATCTTTTCAGATATGAGATTTCTGTAAATTTGCGATTTCGGCACACATCATATACCTGGTGTCAGAACACCACCATAATTTTTTTATACTTCGGGCTCGTAAACCAGCGAAGGTTATTGTGATGTGGGCAAGTTGCGTACTAGAGCGATGCTGGGCAAACGAAAGGCTGATGGGAATTCGAGGTGTGCGCATATATGATAAGCTCCAAAATGGGCAAAACCGGTCGTTGGCTATCGAAGAGGTTTCAGTAACCATATGAGGAGTTTCCTTCAAGAAAATCTTCCCCAGTTTCAGCACGAAGTATAAAACGGCCGTCCAAGGATAACGACTGTCAAGGCAGGTGCTGGTTTTCTGGATTTGCACAAAAATCTGTCAGTGCGAGAAGAACTGCCCAACACCAAACGGATGTCTTTACGGGTCACTGCTTGTGAACGGCAGAGATCCGCGACGTTACTGAAGTCTATTCATCTTGCACACATGCACTTGGAATCCGCATTCATTCACCATATCTTTCCTTAATGGATTTACAATCGGTATCCTTCAACAGCATCAGGGATCCTATTGTATGATTTTCCAGCTGAGCCAAAAGGACAGTGATTTCATTTACCAAGAGTCCATGGGCTCCAGTTCACCTCGGTTAAAGAAGCCAGAGTTGTGCCACAAAATGACTAAATATCCGTCTAGATCATACAGGGTCACGAATTTGCCTTCTTTCTTCATAGAAGCACAGAATTTCAGCTAGCACGGGAGACTTAAAAATAATTCTTTCCAGAGAACCAAGTGCTGTCATCACACGGACTGTAGTTTCGTCTCCAAATCAGGATTCAGCATTCATCTACAGTAAAATATTTTTGCACAACGTTATCACGTATTCAATAGACTCTCTGAATAGCCTCTCTCTTGTGCGTTGTCGCTGGCAGCAAAATAACTCAGCCCAAATGCTGGTCAGCTGCTCAAGAAGTACCAGCGCAATATGGATACATTTGTGCAAAAAGCCTGTTGGTATCTCCTCAAGCTTTGTTCTAAACCTGTAACAAAACGTCGGAATTCGCCAACAAAACCCGCCCTTTCACAAGTGGTAACGCTTGTGACATTCTTTGTGGTCTAGCTCGCTGGGAGGAACCACTCCTTACGTATGAAGGTTCTGTATTGGCGTCACTAGTTTAAGCTGTCCTCCGTCAGCGCTAGCTTATTCATTCATGTCGCTCGTTCGCCTGTTCAGATGTGATAATTGAGTTGCGTCCAGCGTGCTCTGATGGAGTAGTGGTAAGACTAACCTCGCATGTCAGATGTGCGGAGTTCAAACCCCGGCATGGTCAAGGATATGGACTGCTGATGGGCTCCAATAAGAGCGAAAATCGAGTCCATTTCTTCCCCCACCCCCTTTGGTGTGGACCCACCAGAATGATTGCATCTGGACAACAGAAGGATTGTTCAAACGAGTGATGGAAATGGAAATCCCTCATGTTCACAGTTTGCCCCAATTTGGAGGTTCCACATTTTTTCATTCATATGGCCATGTCAGGTTACTTGGTGACAGCAGGCAGGGCAGGGATACTATAGCAACTTTCGTGGTTACACGATATCGCTGAGAAGTCAGCTGACCGGTAGAACTGATGACTTTGGTGCCCTTTCATGAACACACGCCTGTTGACCTCACTTCGTTATGGCGTTGTTGACGGAAGTATGGTACTGAAAGTAAATCATGGACAAGACATTAGAATGTAACTAACAGTATGCCTCAAATAGTCTCCTGTGAACTCCGGTTTGTCTTTGCAGGCCAAAGGGCTTATCTCGGGTCACCGACTGAATGCGTCACTAACATACCAAAAAACGGTTAACCAAGTGAGGTAGTTTTATAAGCTATGAACTAGAATTTCGACAACGAACGCCAATAAATTTTCATTGTTTTAACACGCGTTTGAAACCTGACCCATATTTACTCAAAACGTTTTTTGCTTGCGAATGTGACTGGGTGTTTGTGTTCAACCATTTTATGAGAAAACCATTGCAGCTTGCAGCTATCCGATTTTCGAAATGCGACAGCTAGCAAACGCTACCTTCTGATCAATAAAAGTACACCCATGCTGGATTGATTTATTCGTTTGATGCATACATATACCAGTTAGTTTCGTGTGCGCTTTCGTTTTGTTTGCATGCGTAGTCACACACGTGTATCTACCATTCGGTGGCCCTAATTTCAAGCGGTACAGTCGAACAGACTGATATCATTTGGATGCGAGAAACGTGTATACGAACGCTGAACTTTGCACCATATGAGCAAAAAGTGGTAATTTGCTGGCACATCTGTGCTGAATCGATAAATATTGATTTGACCCTGAATACCAGATTTTCTCTGTTGACTCGACCCTGCTAATGAAACCATTTTTCAGGATGACCTATATGTGGAGAAAAACTTTTCAGATTGACCTGATGTGACAGATTTTGTACCTGCATGTCAGCGAGAAGAAAGATAGTCTAGGACGGCGGTTGTCCAATAATTACACGTGCCTCCTCAAGCTGACTCGGAATGATGAGAAATTACAAATTTTCTTTCCACGGTTGTTTGTGTTTCAACTCTTAGCACTGAGAAAACTGCATAAGCTAAATCAAAGTAAACCGCATGTTAATGGATAATGAACATTCAGATCATATAGTCTCGGAAACGCCTAACTTGTGAGTCCAAGCTGTAGGATCCCAAAGTATAAACCTTTTTATGCCACCCATCACAGGTTTTTACGATACTGAGGTTCTCTCTTAAAAAAGCCTTCCTAAGCTAAACAGTCCCAATACTGCCATCATACCAGTTGGAGAGGTTGATTAAACTATCGGCTCAGTGGACTACATAACAACTCGAGGCCATTCGTTACGTTTGCGATCTCTTACCCGATAAAATGTGATACAATCAGATATCTGCCCCTGTTTTGGCTAGTTCCAAAAGCTGATCCTGAATGATTTCCGAGGATCCTTTAGGAGTTGTGTGAAGAAGGAACCTTTGAAGAGTGTCCCTTTCTTCGCAGTGAAAGTCTTCCGAGTTTTTTTTGTTACAAATTTATTTAAATTTAACCTGGTCACAGCTTTCTCCTTTTGCAGTGTACTAGAACTTCCATGCTCAACAGCTGTTAGACCAAACGCTGCTTAGATGTGACTTGGAAGTTTACAAAAACGACGGCGTTGCGAACAGTTTTATTCCACAAGTATATTATGTCCAGGATCTGGGATTTGATATGATCTGAGATACAATGCAGTAATCGTGGCCCTTTTTCTCTGCTGAAAAGGCCTAACTCGTTGCGCGTACTCTCAACTAGACTTGCACACAATAACATCGGATTAGGTGCAATGACTGCGTTTGGTCAATTGGCAGCCGACGAGTACGCCTTCGGTGAGCTTGCATTGTCGTCCGTCCGTTACCGTACTCATGGTTCACCAGACAGACTAACAATAATGGTCGTCCACTATCAGCTTTCTGTGGTCGGCTGGACACCATCCGCCTTGTATAGATTTGGCCGACCGAGTGCTCATGGTTTTGATCATTTCGAGTAGTTTGGAACGTTTTTTCAATTCATTGGTAAGAGAATAGCATAATCGGTTTTATGGACGATCATCTGTTGTAGTATATTAGGTTATGACGGAAAGCGGTTTGCTGAAATCTGGCTTATCGATTGCTTCATCCGTAGGTTTTACTGCCTTTTACAGCTTACTAACAGTTTCCCATGCTCTTCTCTGTTAGTGGGTCTGATGTGGTGGATGCGACATAATCCGTTCGGTAATGCTTTGGCTTGAGTCTTTCTCTGCTGGCGTCCAGTAATCACAACTTACCATGTGGTTTTCATTAAAGTTATTACGGTAAATTAGTCAGGACACTCTACTACCAGCAGGTAGTCCATCGATGATGATGAGCTTCAATCATTCGGTCCTTGATCAATGTTGCACTATCCAGGGCGGAATACATTTTGCATCTATGAAGAAACCTGCAAAGATTTGTTTATTTCAAGGTATCAGTTTTGGGCACATCCTCAAAACAACTTCACTTGATTT
>SJOL01003358.1:178813-212427 GCA_004794785.1 Opisthorchis felineus | reverse complement strand
CGTTGTTGACGGAAGTATGGTACTGAAAGTAAATCATGGACAAGACATTAGAATGTAACTAACAGTATGCCTCAAATAGTCTCCTGTGAACTCCGGTTTGTCTTTGCAGGCCAAAGGGCTTATCTCGGGTCACCGACTGAATGCGTCACTAACATACCAAAAAACGGTTAACCAAGTGAGGTAGTTTTATAAGCTATGAACTAGAATTTCGACAACGAACGCCAATAAATTTTCATTGTTTTAACACGCGTTTGAAACCTGACCCATATTTACTCAAAACGTTTTTTGCTTGCGAATGTGACTGGGTGTTTGTGTTCAACCATTTTATGAGAAAACCATTGCAGCTTGCAGCTATCCGATTTTCGAAATGCGACAGCTAGCAAACGCTACCTTCTGATCAATAAAAGTACACCCATGCTGGATTGATTTATTCGTTTGATGCATACATATACCAGGCAGTTTCGTGTGCGCTTTCGTTTTGTTTGCATGCGTAGTCACACACGTGTATCTACCATTCGGTGGCCCTAATTTCAAGCGGTACAGTCGAACAGACTGATATCATTTGGATGCGAGAAACGTGTATACGAACGCTGAACTTTGCACCATATGAGCAAAAAGTGGTAATTTGCTGGCACATCTGTGCTGAATCGATAAATATTGATTTGACCCTGAATACCAGATTTTCTCTGTTGACTCGACCCTGCTAATGAAACCAGTTTTCAGGATGACCTATATGTGGAGAAAAACTTTTCAGATTGACCTGATGTGACAGATTTTGTATCTGCATGTCATCGAGAAGAAAGATAGTCAAGGACGGCGGTTGTCCAATAATTACACGTGCCTTCTCAAGCTGACTCGGAATGATGAGAAATTACAAATTTTCTTTCCACGGTTGTTTGTGTTTCAACTCTTAGCACTGAGAAAACTGCATAAGCTAAATCAAAGTAAACCGCATGTTAATGGATAATGAACATTCAGATCATATAGTCTCGGAAACGCCTAACTTGTGAGTCCAAGCTGTAGGATCCCAAAGTATAAACCTTTTTATGCCACCCATCACAGGTTTTTACGATACTGAGATTCTCTCTTAAAAAAGCCTTCCTAAGCTAAACAGTCCCAATACTGCCATCATACCAGTTGGAGAGGTTGATTAAACTATCGGCTCAGTGGACTACATAACAACTCGAGGCCATTCGTTACGTTTGCGATCTCTTACCCGATAAAATGTGATACAATCAGATATCTGCCCCTGTTTTGGCTAGTTCCAAAAGCTGATCTTGAATGATTTCCGAGAATCCTGTAGGAGTTGTATGAAGAAGGAACCTTTGAAGAATGTCCCTTTCTTCGCGGTGAAAGTCCTCCGAGTTTTTTTGTTACAAATTTATTTAAATTTAATCTGGTCACAGCTTTCTCCTTTTGCAGTGTACTAGAACTTCCATGCTCAACAGCTGTTAGACCAAACGCTGCTTAGATGTGACTTGGAAGTTTACAAAAACGACGGCGTTGCGAACAGTTTTATTCCACAAGTATATTATGTCCAGGATCTGGGATTTGATATGATCTGAGATACAATGCAGTAATCGTGGCCCTTTTTCTCTGCTGAAAAGGCCTAACTCGTTGCGCGTACTCTCAACTAGACTTGCACACAATAACATCGGATTAGGTGCAATGACTGCGTTTGGTCAATTGGCAGCCGACGAGTACGCCTTCGGTGAGCTTGCATTGTCGTCCGTCCGTTACCGTACTCATGGTTCACCAGACAGACTAACAATAATGGTCGTCCACTATCAGCTTTCTGTGGTCGGCTGGACACCATCCGCCTTGTATAGATTTGGCCGACCGAGTGCTCATGGTTTTGATCATTTCGAGTAGTTTGGAACGTTTTTTCAATTCATTGGTAAGAGAATAGCATAATCGGTTTTATGGACGATCATCTGTTGTAGTATATTAGGTTATGACGGAAAGCGGTTTGCTGAAATCTGGCTTATCGATTGCTTCATCCGTAGGTTTTACTGCCTTTTACAGCTTACTAACAGTTTCCCATGCTCTTCTCTGTTAGTGGGTCTGATGTGGTGGATGCGACATAATCCGTTCGGTAATGCTTTGGCTTGAGTCTTTCTCTGCTGGCGTCCAGTAATCACAACTTACCATGTGGTTTTCATTAAAGTTATTACGGTAAATTAGTCAGGACACTCTACTACCAGCAGGTAGTCCATCGACGATGATGAGCTTCAATCATTCGGTCCTTGATCAATGTTGCACTATCCAGGGCGGAATACATTTTGCATCTATGAAGAAACCTGCAAAGATTTGTTTATTTCAAGGTATCAGTTTTGGGCACATCCTCAAAACAACTTCACTTGATTTCCGTACTGGGAAGAGTGACACAAATAACATCGATGTTTCAGTATGTATACCTTCAGAAATATATCTCCCTGGTACGGTACCAAACTCAGACTGACGGGGACAAAGGATTATGGTGACAAGACGTGGCTAAATGTCAGAACGCCAACCTTAATGACAACGATGCAAATTGTCATTACCTCTCATGATTTCGCTTAACTGTTAAAGCTTCTTTGATCGCTATGCATATGTCTGTGTGCAATGTACCTATGACGGAAATCAATAAAATCTGGATAGCTTGAATTAATGTCACGTGAGCCTCTGTGGGGGCTAGGCATCATGTTTCACATATGACATTCATCTGAGCGTTACGTACCTAGTGCATCTGCAGAATGTATTTGGTAGAATTTTCTCCTCAGGGCAGAAAGTGTATTGCCTATCTGACGCATAAACAAATCACAACTGGAAATCACAACTGGGCTGGGTTTGTAGCGTTTGATACCATCGCAACTAAAAAAGCATCCAAACTGTGGGGTATTCTGTAAATGGCTACTGTAGAAGGTGTAAGTGCAAACTTCTGAAGCGATTATTCTCTTTTACGGGATGCCTAAGCTGTTGAGAAATTATGTGTAGGCATCTAAGTTGATCGATTTTATCCACTCAAATTATAGTTATTTGATACGGATTTTATTCGGTACAAAAAGATATTAATATTACCACATTGTTAGGTAAGCAACTTAACTGGAACGGTTATGAAATAAGGCAGATATGATTAGGGGTTCTCCTTGAGTCGCTTTGAACGGTGCCTTTGCAGTTTTTGGTTGGACAGAGTTGACAATATCTAGATAAACCACCGGACTCTTACATTGCACGCATTAGCTGGGTTCTACGTAAGCAATTGTTGTCGTTTTTGATTGGTTGTACTTGATTACAGGGGGCGGGATGACTCAGTGGTTAGAGCGCGAATTTACTGACCGGAAGGTCCGTGGTTCGAGCCCAACCTCTGTCTCTCGACTTCTCATGTCTAGGCTTGGGCAACCTGACAGTATCCCAGCCGTCGTGCTTCTTTCTGGTGGCACGGCAGTTAGGCATCGAAAGGGTGCTACAGCTGAACGATTATATAGGATTTGTAGGATCCACATCACCCTGGTTGAACAGTCTTTTCACTGTCCTGGCGCAGCTATTCGGGTGAGTCCACACCAAAAGAGGGACTCGCGTTCATTTCTTATTGGAACTTATGCACCTTGTTGATTTTTATAAGTGTTTCATAAGACTCAGTCACATCTGCTTGCATTGTAGGCATCCATTGTGTGAGTTCACCATCTACCAAACTGAGAGGTAGCCCACAGAGGACAGACAGATGTCTTGTGGAGATTTCATCCTGTAAGTGAGCCTAATCTATGCTGAAAAGCCAAGAAGCACTGTACAGCTGTTTCATCCTTATTGGCAATCATCAGTATTGCGCATCTCGCAAAACTCTGGAGAGTCTCGAACCTGGCTAGCAGTTTGAACACATAACCGTTCGGCCAGGAGCGGCTGATTAACTCTCAGTTAGACAGGATATGGCGCCGCTCATCCTTCAGTCATGGGATCCACATTATGCGGCCACACGTGTTGACTGGCTCCTCGAGCAACGACTTCTCAGATGGAAGTTTCACTCATCGGGTGATGATGTCTTTCTTGTTTTATTCCTTGCACTAGTCACATTTTTCTTTCATTCTTTCTTTTCTCTTTTCTTCTTTTCTTTCCTTCTTTCTTCTTTTCTTTACCCGCCATTTTTCTTTTAGTTCCCTTTAGAATATTTCGCCAATTTTCATCCCTTTTGAAATGCAGACAAACCGGGTTACGGGACTTCGTAATTTCTCTTCCAGTAAGCTCAAATATTTAGTAGGGTGCGTAATCGAGCTCCACACACGTGTCCCTTTCCGATTATTATGGGTGCGAACATGAACAGGTGAACGTGTGGGCATTTGTTGTTCCCACTCAAACACAACTGACCAGTGTTGAAAAATCCATCAATCCAGTCAATAGGCTTGTGACCGAATTTTTGCATTGTTTTCTATGCACACACATAAAACCGAAATTTTGCTACTTTAGCCTAGAATTGTTGGACGACCTTGTGTTCCGTTGCACATAACTGACTTTGCCGTTCTGTTAAGTATGATAAGCCAAGGAATTGAACGATGTGGCGAACAAATGCTGGCTGATAGTGACCACCTGGCCACGTCTTTATGCGGTTTGAGACAAATTAATCAATCAGAGTGGTGAGAATATGACCTGTAGAGTAGATCGTCGTTCTTTGTGTGTGTATACTTACACATAAGACATTTTAGGGTCATTTAGGTGGTGTTCTCCGAGGACGGTTTTCTGCCCTATCAAAATTCACTGGCGGCTTCGCGTTTGATGCATGAATTTAATGCAAGAAAAGGTGTAATTTTTCGTTCCACGAAGTATCGTGGAGCGTTAGCTGTCGTGCGATTCGTCAGTCTACAAGTGAACCGTCTGTTGTGGTTTATTTTCTGTCGAAATGTCTCTTTCCTCCTAAACCCAGGATGCAACCCAGATTATGGGCCCCGGCATCACGTATGAATGCAAGCAAGCTTGAACGAGTTTTAATAACCTGAAAATATTAAAATTAAGGCTCGGAAATCAGGTCCTCTTCAAATTCCGTTCTTTTTTACTGCTGTACTGGGGTTGTTGAAAGAATCGGAGCACGCATGAAAATGCCTAGTTTTTATGAGTGTGCATGATTGTCGTTGTCGCTAATGCAACTAAGGATGGACAGCGCGACGGCACTGGCACTGGCGACGACGATGGTGGTGACCGTGATGTTGATGAAGATGCGGCAGCTGATGATGATAACAGTTATTCAGTTATTCATAAGTAAATCCGTCGTTCTAGACATACAAAAACATTTTTGTGACTTTGCGACCGATTAAGGCAAATGTTTTCAAGACTTTCCCGAAAATACCGACAGTTGAAACACTCGCGCAACCTCCGCCATCAGCGCGGGTCAGACAAAATTTTTCCACTGGAGTCCAAGTAAGGAGTTCTTTGTTTTGACCTTTTTTAAAATTTGATTGGCCCTACTTTTGGGGCAGTGTAGATGATTCAGTCAAACTTGAGAGGAAGTCGATAGTTCATTGATGGTTTGTGTTAATCATTTGAATATTAATTCTAAGTCACTAGAGAGATCACAATCATTTCCCGTATCAGATAAGAAATAAAGTTGTCTACTAGCGAAATACACTCATTTGCAAACGAATTTGGTTTTGCGAGAGACTCACCTGAAACCCACCTGAATCTTTCGTTTGTGATGTCTACTAATTACACAGAACTTCGGAGCGTTTGTCATGTCTGAAATTTATTATTTTGTCCAGCTGAAGATAAATTTCACCGAAATTTATTCCGGTCCGTAAAACCACACAAGAACTGCCAAAATGCGTTTTTTTTAATCTTCGTCTCGTTTGTGTGTGAACCTCGCTCCATCGATCACATTCAGAGAGTTGCGTATGCAGAACACTCTAGAAATCTGGAGATGTACACAAACGACTCAATGTTCATCTGAGCAAAGACGAACTTAGTTTCTCAACGTCAAAGTCGAGAAGGAGATGATCTAGCTGATTTCGGATTGCCGAAGCGTCACGCGAGTCCGGTGGGGACACTAGATCAGTAATGCTGGGCTGCTCCAGATTTTTTATGGAAAGTACATTTTCCCTCACTTTCCACAATTTACGCTGGTTAGGCCATCTACTTCCTACACCAGAGGACCGTTTGACTCGTAGAGCCCTCTTTACTAAGCCTTGTATCGGATGGAAATGGTCTGGGGGCAGTCAGTCCACGATTTGGCAAAGAGTTATGTAAGCTCTTTCTAGTCAACTCAGTCACGCTGGTAAATGCTGTCTTTTTGGGTGGGGTCTCCGGGACAAGACAAACCAATGGTCAGTGACCCTGGCAGGGGTGGTCGTCTCAAGCAGCCAATGGTAGTCTTGCATCAAAGCTACCACCTTTACCGCGTATCCCTCATTACCCACCACATAGGGCCATCGCCTCCAACGCGTGGTTCTCCTTATCTTTTGTGAACACAGTTGTGTTCGCTGATTTCCGATGAACAACTTGTGAGCTGAAAAGCTGAATCGGTTTAGTAGAACTCTCAGCAGATGAAGCCAGCCTTTCGAGTTTTTATCAGTTGCCCAAACCGTTGGTCACGAATATCTAACATTGCTACACTGTATGATATGACAATGATACTTAATAATAATAAGAATATTAAATCCCACTCCAAAACGGCGGTCAGACCCTTCCGCATGAGAAGTTTTCACCCATCCCTTTGTGGGATATCGAGCTGTCTGTTCAATAGCAATTCAGCATAGCGTGTGTGTACGATAATTTTATTGTGCGCTTTCTGCGTTGGACTGATGAATTGCCACTTTTGTCTCAGCTTTCCAAACGAGCCTCCAGAATTCACACTTTAGTCTTCACCTCCTTTCAGAAGTTAATCTCAGATTTTTCACACTGATATCGATGACTGCGACACACTTGTGTGAGTTTGCCCCGGTCGTCTAGGCTATTACGCTTGAACATTCTTCTGCATCCTGGCGTGGCTACAAGGGAATTCCGAAACATGGTAATTTGTCGTGAGGTTATTTCCAAGGTTAACTAGAAAGAAAGGTAATTCTAAGCTAAGTACTCCTTCATCCTACGATTCACTTTCATTTCACTGCACCCGCATTGTAAATGGCACTTGTTCCAAAGAATGCACCTAAGACTGAGCGAAAACAAGTCAGGTCAACAGCAGTCCGGCAACCAATCAAAATAATGTATCGACCTTGCTTGTGGAATCAGCTGTTAACACTTGACTGGTAAATCCGCGTCTGTAGGGCAAGAAATTTCCTTGGGGGTGTTTGCTCCTGAAAATGAGCCGGTCACTGGGATGACCAGAAAGCTTCTTGTATTTTTTCTGGTTTTCATTTCTCCTGGGCTTTAATCGTTAAAAATCCAGAGTCCCGAAGTTGTCCCTTCAACTGGGATTTATGCGTTACAGGGCGTTAATTCTGTCAGTGTTTGAGACGCTGATTTGTTTTCATTTGCAGTTTTACTCCAATATGCACGAATGTTTTCTCAGATGCTGTGTGAAATACCAAGCAATTCGTATCCTAACTTCCATGTTCTAACATCAAAGTGACGTAGGGACGAAAAGTTTACCAAAACATCAGCCATTTTCAGTAAATAGTGCAACATATCAAGTCAGGTTTGACTCAACCCCTGGTACACTGTTTTAGTCCCCTAAAACTATTCAGTATAGTCCCCAGTGGCTTACACAAAAACCACTTTGCCAGCCGCGCACATTTCACCGGCCTGTGTTAGAAAACTCCACCCACACCACTCGTCACCAATGTGATTTCTTGCCTCACTTCTTCTTTTCTTTGTGCTCCGATTTGTTATTTATTCACCATAGTCTGCTGCGCTACTGAGGCATATCTGAACATACAGACCGGATTGAACAAATTTGTGGTGGTCTCAGGAAAGTAACCAAGCTTTCAGTGTCCTAGGTGATATTGGTCACGTGACTTCTGGACATATTCTTTAACCCCCCATATCTCGCTATCAGAGACGTCTCCAGTGAGTAGTTCAGCGCCAGTAGTTACCACCCCAAACAACCTCACCTGGTCTCCACCCAATGAACTAGCGTGTGCCGCAAAACACCAGTATACCCATCGGAACAGCAACTGTCCTCTCACATTGGGCGCAACATCCTTCTGTTGGATTCTGGAACATTTTGGAGGAAGGCTCGTGTTTTACAATAGAGTCAGTGGAGCGAAATCGGGATTCACTGAAATTTCAGAAACTTTCCTTGTATCAATATTTTAGTTAGCGCTTTACCCAGTGTTCTCTCTGGAAACTCAACATCTTTTCTGCCTCGTTTTTTATGCGGTTGCCCGTAGTCCAAAAGGCAATCGGAATTTTCACCTCTGCATTAGTCTGTATTTCTGTGTGCCTCTTGTCTCCTCCTCCACCTTCTAACGTCTTTAGGTGTCAAATTTTTCTTAGTCTTCAAAATAGATTGCTCAACACCACTGTAATTTTGTGTTGAACATCCATCCTAGAACAAATGGAGCTCTCCTTGTCTTGACTTAGTTAAATCGTTAGAGTGGGAGAAAACCCAGAACTACCACTTAAAGTGATGATCTATTTTTTGATGGAAGTATCTTGAGGGCATACAAAAACTTCTCTCATGGAAGGGTTTCCTTATGATCATGAGAATTGATGAGAAACAGGTCGTCTGCTTCTTAGGTATAAAAAACCTTGGTCTTCGGATATCTGAGCAGCTTACCGATCCTTTAAGTGAAACCTGATGTGTCTGATTGAAATTTTTTCTTAGAAAAACTGAATTAACCCGTGGTCAGATGTATGAATTTCTTCTCTGCTGTTACCAGTCAGAATAGGGCAACTCATCCCTATCTAGTACTTGAGACTACCGTGTTATTTATGAGGTACGGCCAACATAAATATCTCCTTAAGATCGCCAATTTGGTAACTCTGCGCTTGGGCTGAAAGAATCGAAGGTGGAGTCCCAGGAAATCATCATGCTACTTTCTTTTAAGGTTACACCAAGTCCAAAATAATGTTAACCTATTTTTGTTGCTTGAGGGAATATTGAAAAACTGAATTTTCAGAAAATGTCTTCCCGCGTTCACTCTTGTCAATATGCATATACTAGCTCGAAAAGGCCGTTATCACGCGATCACGTGATGTGTTTTTTTGACTGAAGGATGAGCGGTGATTTATCCTGTCTAACAGAGAGAGACTCACAATGCTGATCATCCATTCGTGGCCAAGCGGTTGATTGTTCGACCACTGACCGGAAGGTCGCGGGTTGGAAACTCAATGGGTTTTGTGGGATGCGAACTACTGATGATTCTCAGAAAGGACGAAACAACTATAGTGCTTCAAACAGACTGGGTGATGGGTAAACTTGATTGTTTCACATAATACGACGTGGGTCAGTCACGTATTTGCTGAGGAGAAGATATCTACTGAGTTTACAGCCAGAAATATCAGAACCTGGAACAACGACATCTTCCGATGAGTGACTGAGTGGCCAAAAAAAGTGAGGCTGACCGAGTATCGACCAATCAAATCAGATGGATCTGAAGCAAAGAAAAGCTTAAGGGAGGTCTTGACGGATCGATATATTTTGTGCCAACCAGTGAAACCGGGAAAATAACTCTCTAAAGGTAGCTTTATTACGAACTTTTGTTGCGAAATAACAGTGAAAACAGTAATAGTTATTGGAGTCTATCGGGGCTCGGTTTGTCCTACTTTCTAGCCTTGATTCACTCAGTTCAAGTTTCAGCCGCGTTATGTTCCACCAATTTGTGTTGTGATAGTACACCGTACCACAGTAGTGACGAAGTCGAGACAAGGCGCACCACAGTGATTATAACCTCAATTGCTTGATGTGACCCTCAACTACCAAATCTTTGTCGATAATAAGCGACGTTTCTTTTTTTTGTAAAAAACTGAAATTCCACTTTTCGGCCATCTGAAACGTTCTCGCAGATGAATAGACGTTCTCTCAGTTTTCCGAAGCGAAGCATATTTCACCTGTCAGCAAAATATGAGTGTGAAGTAAGCTTCCCAGTCAAAAAATCTTTCTTGCCTGCTCACAGCCACTTACCTCCACCGTCATCGGTTTTAACATTTTTAGGACAGAAATGAATAAATATACTGTTTATTATTTGAAAAATGTCTGTTGACGCAAAACATTCGTTTTATTCTGCCTTCAGGAATTAACATTCCTGAAACGGGTCACGCAACAGCAAGAAAAAGAAATTCAGTCCCTCCTGAAGACCTTGTCAAAAATGAAAGAGAATCAAGTCAAGAATCTGGAAGAAAAAGGCATCAGGCCTCTCAAGGGCCCCTGCTCAAAAGGAGGGAGTAAGTATCTTAATAGAAAAATTGGTAGCTTTTTGGGCAGTTATGCAACTTGGAGCCAGGCCACTAGCTATTCCCACTGTTATAATTGTATCTCACTTGAGAAAATCAGTCAGGTGTCTGCTTGTGTAGAACTGGCCCTTTTTGTATGAGTTCCCAAATCAATGTGGTTCACCTTCAAGTCACCGGAGTTGGAACAGTTACCACGGAGTCAACAGTGGTCCTCTCATCTTTAGGTATTTAGCGGAGTTTTTTCAGCCTTGAGGATCCTTGGATGTTGACTTATTGGCCCATAATTCCTGATCATCTTTGTAGCACGTGATCCAGCGTGTTCACATATACCGGCTAGTGAGGATCACTTCTGCAAAACACTGGTTTTTAACCTAGTATGCGCCATGCAAATCTCTGGGCCTTATGCGTGATATGAATAAAATTGTTCCTAATAACACGAGGAATACTACTCACAATTAATATATGAAAGTTGGATTACAATCAGTGTTTTAATCGTGTATTACAAATATACTCCCAACTAAGAAGGTGGGAATTTAAAAATGACTGGCATGTAGCCGGAATTTGGCGGCAATTTTTTTCTCGGCCACTTCCATGAGACACACAGTACTGCAACAAACGTCATTTTCAGCCTAGTATTTGCTTCGTTTTTGAGGTTTAAACTGTAAAGACCTGAATGTCAGGGCAACTGAGAGCAGCATACAATGATCTCTCCCATATGTATGAAGAAATCTGACGACGCAACAAATAAAGTGATTCAAAAGGCGATCGAAAAGGCTCGACAGTTTGGGGTACTGCGCCACTATAATATGGTTTACCACTGTGAAGGATGAAGGCACTCCCGTCGAGGTTGCTCCATGGTGGGTTAGTTTAAGTGATAGCCTGAAAGTCCTAAATTCAGTGAAGGCACAAAGCGTCAACCATAGTTCGTCTGCCATGCGTAATTCTCCAGCATTGTTTTGATTAACTAGCGCAAACCTAAGGAAAAGCATCTCACAACACTGAGCCTTCCTTGCTTATCGAACCCATTACCAGGACGCAACTGCTGTAGGTAGGGTGAACCGCGAATCAGGTAAATTGCACCTTTCTTGATGCGATGAATATCGCAGCCATCAGTAACTTGATAAGAAGATACGCCGGGACCGTACGTATGACAGTTTTCTCCAAACCGTTGTTTACTCCTTCCTCAGGCGTCACTTCCTCATACTCAGGGTCGGCAGCTTCATTCCGAGCCTTTGGATGCCACAGGCTGGTATAAGCGTTCAAGCCCAATTCTTTCACACAGAGTGGAAACTCTGGAGATGTCTGGTGGTAGTCCAAGTACGCAGATCATCACCGGTTATTTCAGAAACCTGCTATTCTTTTCACTGTATTGAAATTCACCGCTATCCCACAAATGGGGCGTGAAGCGTCCCGAGTTGCTGCCATGTGCGTCAGGCCTACGCTACCTTCACCGATTCCAAAACAAAGGATGACACGAGATTAGCACGCATTCGCTTAAGGCGGGTAGAACACCGGATGAATGACATCAAGAACCAAGATACTGGTTAAAAGCGGGACACTTTCAGATGCGCCGACTACTGACGCTTACAAGCGATCGGACACGAAAGCAAATGACCCGTTGTCATAGAGTCTGAGAAACTAAGGGTTTCTAGATGTATTCCTGAGCTTTCTTGTGTGTCGCTTGCAGAACTGATGTTCATAGACACACGCTTGAACAGCGTGATAATCTCCAACTGAGTTGTTGGTTATCTGCAGAGTGGTGTCTTGGAATTCAACCCAGCGCTACTCCCAGCAGTATACACCGTTAAGCCGGTAACACAATGTCCTCGGATCTGAAGCCTCCATCCCAATCAGTGACACTACAAACTTCTACGTTAGATACTATCTCCCTTCTGAGAGCCAGCGACTTAGTTGTAAAATGGTATCCTTAGAAATTCTAAAACTATGACAACCAAAAGCCGGACAGCGCACTCGATTCATTTTGTTGTGTAGACTGATAATGTAACTGCAGAAGGTCAATAAATGAACGTATCTTGTACGCATCGCTAGCGATCAGCAGCCACACCATTCCACTAGAATTCATTTTAAAAATGCTAGCCTTGTTCCAACCAGACTCGGAAATGTGTTTCGACAAACAGCTTCAAATTCCCTTTGGCGTCTTGCTGTCCGCTGTCTTAAAACATTCTACGTTTGTTTTCTATCAAAAGCTATTGCAGAGGTAATTTATGTGGAAATATCCTCGTCGCATCTGCCAGATAGACTGAAACGAAAGTAAAAACATTTGCCTTCACCTAAACTCCATACTTACAACCTTGTGAGTACTTTCTCGACCATCAGTTTCATGAGAAAAGCCAAATCAATGAGTATTTTTTGTCGCCTCAGTAACTTCATATGCGTGGTCCCTTGTTACCCTCAACTTCTCACATATTGCCAAAACTCCACATCTCCGCATCATCTTTTAATGTGTGCGCCAGGAATTCCTTGCCACACCCGAGCATGACGTCATTGGTCGATTGAAAATTTATGACGCCATTTTCATAGTCAGCAGTGAAGCAGATGTGTGTGACTGGTATTTTTAGAAGCTCGAACCAACTCCAAGGAGTGCCCAATAATGACATTTCGAATGATTCATTTCATGCCGGGTGAAACCTGAAAACTGTAGAATCTGAATATATATATATATATATATATATATATATATATCACATCAACCATCCTGAAATCTTTATCGAGACCTCTTGCCAAAAGTTATGCGATTCGCTGCTAGTAGCTACCAGAACATGGCTTCACGACCACCGACCTGTCAACAGCTATCTGGAAAAAGCAACATCTTTCCAAGTTAATCAATAGCTAGCCTGGAGCCACCAGATTGAGTCCATCGGTTCAAGTCTCGCTCTAGTGTAGTGTGCATACCTGAGTTTCTGTTCACTTACCTGTAAATTCGAATCTTTCTTGAATCCATCGGAAACAACGTTCTTTAAATATCTATTAATGTCACGGTTTGGCTTCTTGGGAAATTTACTCCATTGGATGTCTGATGAAATGACGGATAAACAGGGTTACGGAGAATCAGTGTGGAATCCAGTGAGATTCTTGGACTTGAAAGCTTTGTGCTTCACACAAGCTGCACACCACTAACGAGTTTCAATAAGGACTAAAAACCTTGTATGGCCTCCCTTTTTTGGTAACCGAGCACACACTTTGTTTTGAACATCCGATCAAATTTCGGGCCAAAATCGTGATGGATACCAGCTTGCAAGCAGCGATGACTGGTAACTAGTAGTGAAAAAATCCTGAGGTTAGAATGATCGGAAAATACATTCGAAGAGTGACCAAATGCCGGTTTTGGCAAAATGCTGTCTATCATCGAAATACTGTGTGCTGGGGAAAGAGGTTAACTGAGACGAATTGAAACGCTACATGATAAAGACCTAAACCATATGTGTATTTCTGAGAATATTGGCCAGTCGTGGTCACGAACCCGAGAGATGTAACATCCAGGCAGTCTCTCCGAAATCACTGCATATATATGTAGTATTAACTTTGGTCAGGTTTCTCCCACCATTATCAACTGAAATTTATGAGCTTCACATTCCAATATCATGATAATTTGGCATAAAAAAGGAATAGCTATTTTACTCACATCTTAACGGAACAATTTGGTCTTATACCAAGGCAAGATATTGTTACAGCCCACAAAAGTTACTGTGAGGTTACGAAAAGAAACTGTGCACACACAGCCATCTCATCACTCTGTGTGACCTTTGGACGACTAACTTAGGATCTGAATAAACATGAACCTACTTTCGACAGGTCTGTCAAGTTCGCGGGGTCTGTACAGTGTTCTGTTGCCTGAAAAATACCTATCTTTGACGTTGTTGTGGCAATCCAACATTGCTTCACCGTTTCGTCTGACCGACGCCAGTTCATCCATCATCCACACACACATCATCCACACACACAGTTCATCTGAATCACAGAACTATATCAACCCAATTTTTAACCATTAAGATCAAAGTAAGAGATCTGATGTGTCGTTCCTCAGTCGGTTTATGTACTAACTCAATCACGTCTTCTCGATTCACATGATTTCGAACGGCTGCTTTGGGAAATAAAGATTTTTAGGCACTTTTATTGGCCACAGCTGAGGCTGGCCTCACAATGGCTACTCAACTGACATATCGGTGGCGTTCGTGTGCCTGCTTTGATGGTAAATTCGCAGCATTTGTTTCGGAATCCTTGTCAGCCTGCTTGTGCCTCATTTTCCCATAAATTGGACAGTCGCCGTTAAGGGACACATCCGCAACAAAAGTGTTAACAGTACCGGATACACCTGGCAATTCGCAGGTGGGTGATTAAACCCCTCAAATTTGGACTTAGTTGTGAAAAATGAGGTGAATTTCGACGAGTTCTCTGATTTGCACAAGAATTCGGTTATGACAGGAGACGTAACAGAATCCGGCTGAATATATCGTTTCTGATAGTCCGCTTCAGATGAATGTGCTGCACCAGGTAGTCTCATGTTTCAGTTGGTACGACATTCAAGACATCGCAATAAATTTTGGTTTAGACGTAACACACTACTCATAAGGTTGCCGAGTAGGGTAGTGCGTTGTGTCACAACATTGCGAATTGTTCACAGTTGACATCTAACCTTTCGTCTTGCACCAGTGTTTTGTACGTTCATCTGAAGATGCTAAGCTTGGCTGACGATTTTCTCTTCAGCGTTCGCTAAGTCAACGCCACTCCACATCTTAAGAGGAGAAGACATCTACTGCGACCTACGGACCTAGCGCATCACTGGACTGATTCAGATATAACGACCTCAACGTTTTGCCATCCGTAAACGGATTAGTGAACTAGAACGGAAGTCCGAATAGGCCAAGGAGACAAAAAGTTGTGAACTTGCATTCGATATGGACTACGGTGATAAAAACCAATCCGATGTCAAACGCCACAGAGCATCCTAAAGTTCAACTTGGTATTTCTATCCGTATTTATAAAACAGTCCTCAAAGTAGACCTAATTCAAACTTACCTGTCAGATTTACCAGAAGAAGGACGTGTAGCCTGGAGTGAAATAATCCAAAAAAATCAGCCAAAACATCAAGTGACTGATTGATCTGTGGTCATCTGATGTTTCCGCATAACAACCAAGTGATCTTCACGATCCAACCGTATGCATGTCCATTAACCCTGTGCAATCCAGTTGCATATGTGGGCTATCATGATTGGTAGCTCAGTCAGCACTTTTCCAGTAAGCGAGACCCACAAGTTCCGTCCGCATTCAAATGTATCCGACTTTTCAAATGGCGTGAGCATGTCTAGTTTCCCATTCCATATAAATAGACTTCCGAAACAAGTTGTGAGGTGAGATAAGTTTATTTATTGCAAAGCTGGCGAAAAACATTAGATATAACGTGTCTTCACACCAACAAGCAAACCATTTCAAATAATTCAACTGTGATCATATTAGAAAAGGGAGAAAGTACTATTGGACTCTGGAAAGCGGTGATTCTCTCTTACCAACCAAAATTTTGAATCTCCTCAATTGGCTCAACGAATCTTCTCAGGCAGAATTCAGGCGTTGCTTAGCAAAGTAGTGTCTGAACAGGTGAATTCTCCAGGGTTTATTAGCTCGTTTAAAATAAATGACATTCATTCATCCTGACCTGATTGCCTGCTAGCAGTAGCTGACCTTTTGTTGTGCTAAAACACCAGTTTGTAGGCTGGTGAGTAAGTTGTTCGTCAATAATTTAATGGAATAACATCCAGTGTGCGGAGCACTACACTTTATCGTCACGAGAAAAACTGACAGTTAGGCCTGCCCAACGGAGCTCACTTGGTCGTTTGACCTCTGTAAGTCACGCTGCAACCGCAATAACAGTCGATACGTGTCAGCAATCGGGTCGGTAGCGACAAGCATACTAACCTATCAGGATTCTAGCTTGGGGCACACATTAGCGACTAATAAATTGGGTTCGTTAGTTAGCGTATCTAACACTTAGTGACAGTCGATGTCCTGCAGAAACTCAAAGGTTCCAGACACTGGACCTACATGGTTTAACCTAAACGTTTTGCTCGTCGATTTGGCTTTCTGTTGTTGAGGGTACACTGGTTGGACAGTCAAGCGCCGACGGAACAGCATAAGTTTGAGCGTCGACTTCGTTACAGCTGCAGTGCCTTGTTCGACGGGTTCCAAGGGCCGGGAATCACACTTCACATCGTTTATTCATTTTATAATAGCATCCAGTTCTTGTCTTTGTCTAATAAATGCTCACGTCTGAGTCACCCGATGAATTTCTTGGTTGATAACGCGTGATTTTTGCAGGTCATGTTGTCCATTCACTCAGAATTTAGTATGCATCCACCTGGATTATGAGAGATTCACTGAGTTGTTGTTTCGTGAATAAATGCTGTTCCCCATGTTCTTAAGAGCTGGTCAGTAGAAATGTTTTTGCAACACCCAAACCAAGTTCCCCCAAGTTATCCTCTTTTTGCCTGGTGTGTTCACCAGTGTGGCAGCCAGGAGCCCTGACCTTTAGAGTTCAAGAGGATTTTTGAAAGTAAACTGAAGTACCGCAAAAACTCCTAAGGAGGACCACTTCATGCAGTACAGGGCTCAGTAGATGTAATAGACAACAAACATGTTAATATTTGTTGGACTCACGTGTACGTTGGGAGAGATCTTGTCCAAGAAAAATCCTGGAATTCTCTTACTCTTAGCTGCTGGCAAGACAACGTGGTGCTTAGTGCAACGTGGTCAACTTACAGACAAATCAAACACACTTCTGTCAATACGCCAAAATGCATTCCATTGCTAGATCGCTGACACGGTAAAAGACAAACAGGACCAGTTAGCTGGTCTTGGAGACAGTCTTGGGAGTCAGTGTTTTCGAAGAGAATACAAAACATGCAAATCCGAACTTGCATCAAACCGAACCAGCCTGACAACTGATCATCACCAATGGACCGCTAGCTTTTACGTGATTTCCATTACACAGACGATCTTGACTTCCTTATCTCAGTTGTTAATTGGTGGCTTGTTAGCCAGGCTTAGCAACGGAATCCGAGAGATTTCTGCAGTCCACCGCTTTTTGGCTGTTTGCTTTTCTCATGTTTGCGTTTATATACCCTGCTGAGTACAGTTTATATCATTGAACTGATTGGCTAATGAAGATTTCGGTTCTGTGGCTGCCTATTAATCCTCCTGCTTCCGTTGTGTTTTTGGTTTGGAATTGATTGGTTTCGCGAACACCATCGTTTCCAGTAGGTTCTGGTGCATGTGTTGATTAGCTTCTTCGACGTTCGCGGTTCGGAAGTCGTTCGTTCTGTCCGGTTTTCTCCTCATCGTTCGAAATCCTTCTTGAAAAATGTGTCCCATATACCGTCATAAAAAGAAATGCGACGAGTAAGATGAGATAAGCACTGGACATCACCATGAGTCAAACCTGTATTTGACATTGATCAATATATCCGTGCAAGTGCACTGAACAACCAGTCAGTGAAAGCTAAAATCATCTGCTGTGCTGAGTAAATCCTATTTAATAGGATAAGCACAAAGACATAGACTCATTAAACAATAGCGGAAATACGCTCACAGGTAATCTACAATTGTAACAGTGAAATAGAAACACAATCCCCAGAGCACGAAGCATCTAGTTTTGGAGACCCTTCTTGCTGAATGGTACATATTGGTACATATTAGAACCTGGTACTCTTTGCGGGGTGTGGCGATGGGATGGGGTTGAAACACAAAATGACCTGGTCCAAATGAATTGACGAATTTGAATGGAGACCGCTGGGGAGTGTTCCAACCGGCGGTCATTATCAAACTTACGGCATTTTCTGGAAAAGGTGTCCGGTGTCAGAAGCTCACTAACTGGTTCCGCTGAAGTTCAATCCAGCAATCCATCGATGGTTTCAGTGATTCAGCCATCTTTGAGCTGATCTTCAGGCTAATCGAGACAATTTTTTGACACAAGCTTAGGTTTGTTTGTTTGTTTGAGGCTGAAAGATACCTTCATCACTTTGTTATGCTCAGCTGATCAGAACTAAGGGTCAGAACCACGCAAACGGAGGGCAAAAAGTCCGGAGCAGAGCCTCATGGTGGATGTTTGCGTAGGCCGTTGTGGATCCACCTTAATCAAAGCAAATCCATTGAGTTTTAGTTCACTTCCCTTACTGCACTCAATCAAATTAATTCCTTCATCGATCAGATGACCCTTAAATCATCATAGAGCAAACAAAGTGCACGTTTTTTGAAAACACAGGTCATTCCGATGTCCTGTACAGTACTACAAAAGTGTTTGATATCTAACAGTGACCTTCCATGGTCTAATTATCAATTTGTGATGAATCAGTTTACGCGGGGCGCATCAGGTTAGCTAAAGACAACCACAGGTAACATTGCACTTAAAATGTGGAAGGAAACAAGCCAAATAGAGCCCAGGAATGAGTGCGTTAGAACCCACATTTGTTGTGCCAAATACTTCTGTCTATTAGTGGGAGTCATGGTGGGACATTATTCCTAATATCAGTTACAAAGACGGAAGAATGCGGGAGTTGAATGATCTAACCCGATGTACAGATAGAATAGGTTTAGGCTTACGTTCTACTCAAAATTATCCCTCAGCATCTCAGCGAATTCCGGACAACTCTGTCCTCTCCAGTGCGCTCTCACTGATCAATGGTTCAGTTTACCCTCTAGAAACACCAGTGTATGCTAACGCACACATGTGTGCGCAAAGATCATTCCCTAGTTGCTTGAGGTCGATTAAGAAGTGAGATTCGGAGATAAATCAAACACCATAAATAGTGGCGCGTCAGTAAGCTAATTGCTGTCTAGTAGTTCATAGGATTTCACCTTACGGTAGCAAACAGATATTCACTTAGGTTTTTTAGTACATTTTCCATGGTGCGTGTTTTTTATATACTACATGACAGTGGACATCAAGAGTTCGCTTAACGTTCGCTTAAATCGTGTTACAACTGAACGCGTGGAACCCGCTGCACCAGAGACTATTTTAAGCAACTCATAAATTGGAAAATTTCATCCTATGAGTTCAGTCCGGCCAGGACATCAGTAAAAGTGCAGTGTAGCTCGCGACTGGGAACTGGACCAGTTTACACTAATCACACGGATTATTACTGAGGTCTCTTATGAGGTGCAAGGTAGTGCAGGCATAGAACCGAACGGCATACACTCTTGGTTGAAAAAATCATTTCCGGGTGCGTATCCACTTTTTGCATTTGTGTATTTAGTGCTTTTTGGCTAATGATTCTGTGAGCATCGGACCTCATTCGGTGCAACAGTTCGGTGATTTTAACGTTGTTTCTGTTAACGGATATTTCACATGTTACGCAATCATTGTATCGATCATGTGAGTGTAACTCGATTGGACGCCACTCAGCCGAGAGCATAACTTAATCTGCTTCCGACAAGTGAAGTGAAATATCAGTATTCCATTAAATTATCTCTATCAATGTGAAACAACAAAAATAGAATAAAAACAGCCGCATTCCTGGAACACTTTTTCGTGAAACTTACCCTGATCTGACAGCTAGTAGAGAGACGTGCACTATTCAGTTGCTTGGTTTGCTGACCTATCTCAAGTGAACTACTGGTAAGCCGGCTATAGCGCCCTACCCCGAACAGGTGACTCTACTCGGCCAACCACCCCTGATGAATGTACTCAAGCCATGTACTCGTGTACAATTATCAGGCAAGTTTACAAACTGAAGCACAAAAAATCAGACAAACCTGCATTCCCCTTTCAATATTTTAGTATTTGGAAGGCGAAATCGGAGCAGTACGGCCCAGCCGATCAGTACACGGAGTGTTAAGTGACATTGGATTTTGCAGTGCCCTTTTTTTAATAAAGCACAAATATCTCCGAGTACTTATTATCTTACAAGTAGGCACGAACTATCTCGCCGAATGCAGTGATGCACGTAATTGTGGTCGATGCACCAGATCGTAAATGATCACAATGTATTTGCAAGCAATGTATGCTTCCTAACTTCTGTTTGGCACAACATAGCTTGTTAGAGTGAAGAGGGGTACTGGGTATGCATTGATGCTCACCACACTGTCCAGGATGACATGTCCGGTTAGTCAAAACGCATAATTTCGTGGCGAAGGTGTTGAGTTAAACTGACGAAAGGGTAGCGGTTCCAGAAATTCACATCCAATAATGTAAGTTATTTCAAGGCGTTTCGGTAAGCTACGGCAATCTGGAGAGCTTTATGATGAGTATTATTACTTTGCCCATAAAAGACGCTGTCAATGAAGTTGTTCGGATCACGAAATATCAGGTTTTGGAATTTCTATTCACATGAACAGCTTTTTGAATGGATGCAGCAAAATGGAGCGAATGTCATCATGATGATCGCCATCATCATCATCATTACCAGAATCATTATAGTAATCGAAGTCAACATCACCGATGCCACCTTACGCACGACAGAGAGCGACGACAATGTTGACTCTGATATCATTTATTAGTAAAACGCTACGTTTTGTTATGGTTCAGAGGCAATATCGGCAGGTTTTTTTCAGGGGAATGTGTAACAGTGTGAGGCCTTTCCTTTTTCTACTTGTACGCAGAAATTTACCGGGAACGGTTCCGTAGACCCACGTAGTGACTGCATGAAACGAAACTTCATGTCTTGTGCAAATTACTCCCGTCTTGTACGACTGCGCCTGAACAAAGGAATTGTTGAGGCTAAACCGTATCTTTATTGGGTTAAGACCATTTGGTTAGATGCAGCGAGGTCTTCTCAGGTGATAGATTCTTTGAAAAACTTACAAGCGATGCATACTTACCTAGTCTGAGGCTGAAAATTGAGGTTCTGCGGTGGTCCATGATTGGGTCATCGTTGTCGCTGCCTTATAATTGTGACTAGACTCTAGATCTCCGAAGCCTGTGCTTCATATCTGCTCACTGATTTATAAGAACTGAATCTCCGTACACGAGTAAGTTGCAGCCGAACTTGAATAAGATGGCTTCATTGGCGCGAGCTTGTTCCCGTATCACGGAACGCTACCTTCTCAGCCAACAAGGCCCAGTTCAGCTGAGGTATCTGAAGGAATAATCGAGAAAAATATGCGTAAGACGATTACGGTCATTTTTAACTTGGGTATTTAAGATTCCAATTGACTCGAGATGGTTGCTCAACTTGTAGCAGTTCAAATGTTGAAAACGAATGCCTACGAACTTCTTCGGGTGATGTACTCTCGAAGATCGAGGATGCTCCGCTTGCTGGCTTAAAGCTTTGCAAGCTATTACCCTGAATGTTGTGCAGAGGGTCTTTAGTTTCTAGGAGTAGGACTGACTTCTTGGAGCGCGTACAAAAGCTTGCTATTCGAGGTCTAGAAGCAACAAAGCCGATAGGCTTTAGGCATTGAATTTATTCCTCAGCACAGAGGAGCGTCAGGAATTGGCCCTACTGAAACAGTCCCGATAGTCAAAGTACTGTCGAAACTAGAGCCTAGAAATGTTTCACACTGCATACACCGTTTCGTAGAGGGGGCAAGCTGTGGGCCATTATGAGACTTAAAACGTACTCTTGGTACAGGTAAAACACTTTCCGAGAAAATAGTGAACTAGTACAGCTGGGCGTTTCAGTTTACAATGTTATAATCTACTGCTCAGTTTTGATTTTTTTAAGCAAGACTGGCCAACCGTTAGAACAAACTGCCGCTGTGAGCAGTATCAGCAAGCAATTCTACCACAGTCGAGCATCACCCAAATAAGAGGTGGGTTTCCACTGTTCATCAGGTGGCTCCACTGTCTGGCATCTCTTAGTGCCCGTGTAACGGCGACAATACGAGGGTAATGCTGGAGCAGTTCCGTGGATTTGGAATGAGAGGGACTTCTTAAAGATTCAAAAAGAGAAGAACAGCTGACAGAAGGAAAAAAGGGAAATTGGGAAATTTATACCACGAATTCACCCTTCACCCGAAGTGGGGCAGTCAGCACCTGATTTGAATTCCCAAACTTAAAAATTGGTGGCTATTTATATCCCATCTAAGTGAGGATTAAACAAACCGCTTGTCAGCTGCTTGTGGTCGAACGGTCTGGTCTTCAACTGCCGGCCGGGATGTCGCGCATTGGAATCGGCCTGGAGATGCGTGGGATGCGCATCGTTGATGATTCCAATGAAACAGCTGTGTAGCGCTTCTCCGCTTTTCTGCACTGAATGACCTTACGTACAAATCTTGATGGAAAAGAACGAAATCTTATCAAGTTATCAAAAAGTCAGACAAACAAAACCGGATGAAACAAGGCGATAGAAAGCGGGTATAAAAAACACATACCTGGTACTGCATCTGCTGTCCAGGAGAATATGTGCAACGGCTATCACTTGGCAACTGCCATCATTTCCCCTCTTTTTATTCTGATTATGAAAATGAGCAGCTTACTCGAAAAGAAAAAGTCTCCCTTGACCCACAATGCAAGTACTGTACAAATCACAGACCAATTCCCTTCCATGTACATACAGGCTTAAATTTTTCTTGCGGGTATTTCCTTTCGCGAGTTGTCTCCAGATGATATCGGCCTGGATGAATAGTCGCATTTGTCTTCGGCGGAAGTCGTTGGGGTAAGATGCGTTGAACGCTTAGTCAGTAAAGATATAAGGATGTTTGGAAGAATCTAAAACCATTGTTAGCTAGCCAGAATACCTTATTTCAATGAGGTGCATCTCTTCAGTCCGGCCTTACTCTGTTATCTTCATCTGCTATCAGAAGATGAGTAGTAAATCTTCGGAGACTTGCTCAGACAACTTATAGTCGGTTGTAAGGTGTTACATGAAAGTTTTATACGTGATTTTTTGATTGCAGATAGGTGACACTACAGTGCGTAGCTACAGCGCACACGGAGAGTCCTACTGGAAAACAAAGATGTGGATCCAGGAATTCGTGACTTTGTGACGACCGCGAAAACCGGCTGCAAAGATTGCTGAGAAATTACCGCTTTGTAGTTATCTAATGAGGGACGTTACCGAACAAGTTTCGATTGGGCAGCCAACACACGAGTTACTGAAACTTTAATAGGTTCAGAAGCCTGCTTGAAGACTACTGAACTGAATAGTAAGGCTAGGAATCTGAGTGATTTCAACACGAGTAAAACATATAAACGGATTAATTACTCTCGCAGCCCACTCAGACATTGTTTCAAATTCTGGACCAGAAACATGAATCATTAGAGGATACCAGGTGCAATTTTTTGGCCAGCTGTGGATCATCCGTTAGCTGATATTCTGACAATTTGCTTGCAAGCTCTCGTCCCCATTCGAGGAGACGTCGTCAGTGAGCGGCTGGGCGAGTAAAGTCCCTCTTCCACCCACCCTACTTCGCACAGATTATGTATCCTTGAGATGTCACGAAACACTTGGATAGCGAAGCGCCAAGCTCGGCAGAAAGATCAACGGCCGCCTGATTAAAGGCCAATGAAAACACCCGAGCTACCAATATTTTGCCTTATTATCGACTCACTCAGCTGTTTACGAATTCAGCTGACCAGCCGACTACAAGTGATTAGTCTCTGTAACAACGCTCGTGGAGAGTTTCAGTGAAGACTGAAGCCCTCATGGGGCTGGATTTTTCGGCAGCCCAATAATACCTTTTTCAGGCCGAGAACACTGTTCTGACAACTCATCTCCAAATAGTTGAGAAGAAAGGTGATAAATCTTGTACCATGCACAAACCACACCCCTCCTTTTTCGGTTTGTTTCACCAAGAATTGCGTTAATCTTCGCGAATTTTAGCGAATTACCTCTCAGACGGCAATGTGGACAACATAAGTAAGCCTTCAATTCTGATATCTCCACCCCTTCTAAACTCAGTCCATGTTTTTGCTTCTGCGTAAGCGATGGTCTGGTACACGTTAGCGAGCGTTCATTGGTGAGGTTCATCATTCTTGTAACTGCTTTTCTCGTACTCTACCAGCATAACATCACGACGTCTAGTCAGCGTAACCTAACGACTGTGACAAGCCATTCCTTTTTGTCACCTTAACCGACAGTTTCCTTATGGTATGTACAGCCTAAATCGTGCTTCTGAGACACGCCATTAGAGAGCTACTTTAGCGCCTCCGATTTCAGGTACGACTCATCAGAACAAACCCAAGATTAGACAGAAACGTAGAGACTTTCGCGTCCCTGACATACACACGGTCATACTTGAAGAAACTTGTGCGCAATATTCTCATGGCTTTAAACATAAAAACCTAAAGCATCACATTACAAGCGTTTTGCTCGCCTATCCTCAAGCGTGCTGTGCTCATTTGTGGTTGGTTAACATGGTTAACGTGCACCATCCCTCTGAATTTCATTCTCTACATGCTGGTTGCTACAGCACTCATGCACTACACTTGTGCCGTTTTCAGATTTGAATATGACGGTCGAAAGTTCGGATATTTCGGATTAAATCGCGCGCGCGCATGCGCACACACACAGTCTTTCTTCAGGTCATATAAATTGCCAAGAGAACCCGTCTTCCATTCACTGCACACACCCACATCTGTCTACTAAACGCATAGTGAAACTGTGGATTATATTCTCACATGTACAGTCACACTTTTTAAATCATCAGATGTTCAGTTTATTACGAAATAAATTCCTAATTTTCTGAGTTCACGTTTATACCTATTGCGGTGGAATTCCAGAGATACGTGGTACATCTGAAACTGGTATTAGCCCACCATTATTTTACTCTGCATCGTCCCATGCATCTACGGTTTGGGAAGTTTTGCGAACACCAAGGACCTGGTTGAGTATGCTTCGAGAAGACTTGCCACACACAGTCGTATGCATGGCCAGTCAGCCATTTGTTATTACGCACCCATGAAGTGATGAAATCACCGTATGGAAGGGACCCAGAACAAGAAGGACAAAATTCATGTCGTTATGATTCTTAGACGCTCCGTCATGATGAGCAGGGATATTTGATTTGCTTTGCGAGTTGTTTGTCTGGGAAGAATGCACAAGCTTATGAATTAAACTTAACTTCGACTGGGTTGTCCTCTGTGAATTAATCATGAACTGTATTCCCTGAAGTTATATGTGGCCCTTCCGAATGTGATTACCCACTTGCCTGAAACTAGCGACGGAGGCACACAACGATGTGATATGTACGAATACCGGATGAAATTTCTGTGCGTCACCAACTATTACGGTTATCTGATTACTCCGCAAGAGTTATATGCAAACTACCGCAATTATCGATGGACAATTTAAGTCTGGCAGTTGACAATGCGGCTTCCCTTGCGCACTCGTACAGAAAAGTTTGAGTATTCCCACATTTCCAGTCCAATCACTGCCGTCTGAGAACGTGCAACTTGCGGGATCAACTGAGCATGCAATTCCTTGTAATAGTTACTGCTTGAGCACTGCATTCTCAGAGTTTTCAAACTCTCTCATACTTCCTTTAGAACTGGTAAACTATTCATTGATAAAAGAATGATCAAATTCCTCGATTTGATAAGTAAAACTTGCTCATCCTTTCCTTAACAAACAGCAATATCCAGCAGGTTTTTTTTACAGAGAGTTGAAGAATATCTGGTTTGATACATTCAATAGAACGGAAACAATGGAACCAGAATGAAAACCGTGCTTTTTTTCTACACTGAGAAGACTGGTTGAATGCCAGTAAGAATGAAGTATATCTACTTCACTCACTCACTACGGGAACCATACAGACTGGTTTTATTGTTTTGTAACAGTGCGCCTTTTTATCATAGGTATATCTTGATAAAGCGATCTATCTTGCGCTATTGTTAACTCAGATCCACTCACCGACAGGTTTTGGTTACGCATGAGAGGGCCACACAGGAAGGTGGCCAACAGTTTGCAAACTACAAAGTGACTAAAAAAGCGTCATACTAGTTCCCAGAAAAAATATTTGATTTTAAAATTGAATTTTCGGATAAATACTGCTTAATTTTACGAGGACAAGTATTAGAGGATGTTGTCTAACAAGGCCCCCTTCTTAGACAAAGACGTACAGGGATCTTATGAAATAAAGACCGAGGTTATCCATTCACACAGATACAACTGCGGTCTTTGCATAATCGCTGATTTCTTGGCGTTGTTCACAGTTCAAAAATTGTGCTTCTTCTATGAAAAAAGTAAAAATTTGGTCTGTCTTCTGTCATGGCAAGGTCCACTGTATATGGGAACTGGGCAAAATCGATCAGACAAATCCCCTGGTAAATCAGGGAAGATTCTGGTGACCCATTCAGTCGTTTTGTGCGCTACTGGTTTCCAGAAATTGAGCAAGTAGGTAGGTAAGCAAGCAAGTAGACAAGTAAGTAAGTAAGTAAGTAAATAAATAAGTAGGTAATTAAGCAGGCCAATGAGAAATTAGTGAGTGCCTCAGTCTGTGAGTACTGAAGTGCATCGTTTTGGTCACAAGCTGTCCAAAACAACCTGGAACTGAATTTCCCACTTAGATACCAAAATACTACTCAGTGTTACAGCAGGAAGCCAAACAAATGGTTGACTTACCCTCAAGTCTTCGTGAAAATATGCCAACAGGCTTAATGGTTTGTCCATTAGGAAGCAAACAAATTACAATGTGAACGGATGATGACCCTCTGCGATAAAGCCTTTGTAAAGACTTTAACAATAGAGAGCTAGCTCTGGGTAGGACAATTCCACCAAGTTGGGTCTTTTTATGAAGAGGCCATTTTACTAAAAGGACACAAAAGCAATCTCTGTGAGCCATGAGTTGATGTAAACGTTGTCTGAATAGAAAACGCCTTCAAAGAGATGCGGAACACTGTTCTCCTTGAAGTTCCTTCTATTCCGTTGATTTGGTTGGATGTAAACTTGTGATTAACCAAGAGTATGGGCGCCTCTGTCCCAAAGTAATTCTGATAGCCCGTTTACCTATCAATCTCTAATTCGGATATTTACAAAAGTCGTAACCCTATACTGTGCCTAGGGCTTCTCATCATTGAGAGGATAATACAATCAAAGAGGTTGCGTTTGGTCTCTCCTCGGGGTGGCCACATTCTGAAAGCGGAGATGCACGCCATATCGTGGCTGGCAAAGAAAGTCTCATGTGAGTATATTATTCGTTGGAAAACAACTTGAAGGGCAGAGAGAAATACTGAGTATCAGCAAGGCCAGAAGAAAGTGGTGCCTACAAGCTTGCGGTCAACCTTCAAGGAGATATTCGGTTGGTCAGTTCACAGCAGTCACATCTGTATGCGGCTGGACGATGGGGTCTGCTAGTAAAGGTGTTGGTTGATGTTCACCAGGAATTAACACACAGTGGACCGATCCTCCTTGTGGGTCAATTGTCAGGGATTCCAATGAGTGTCCCTTAGAATGCATTATCAAGCTTTTGTGAACTGGCTGAGACAATGTGGGTAGCTTTGCGAACCCGACATCAGTCTGATTGCCTAGGATGATAAGGTCTCCGTGGTGTACCAAGTGTCTCCTAATGGTGTTGTAAATTTTGAAGTGGGCCTTTTTTGAATTCCGATAAAAATGCTCTTAAATCTGCTTTTCTGGCGTGTTTTTCACCAATAATCAATAATTAATTAACAGACTAATTAATAATAACAATTAATAATAATTAATAATAATAATAACCGGAATAAATAAATAAACAATAAATAATCGAAATACTAACAAATTACCGAAATAATAAATAAATAAATTCAGCCTCAGTCACACTGAATACAATGCGGATATCCTCGGAGCCTGTAGCAGTCGCCTGAAAAATAACCTACCACAAAACGAAGAATTCAGCTGGAATTCATGTGGGTCTTCCGTTAAACCCAAAATAAGTTTGCAAGTATGCGTATGTATACAGATACATTCATTTGCATACCAACTTTGTTTTCACAGGAGACTTGCATGAATCCCAGGAATCCTCAACTGAACATGGTGCACAAAGGCCACACCATGTTTCAGTTAAGCGGTATTCGAGATATCGAAGTATATTTCCATGAGGGAAACAACTCATAAGTTTGCTGCAATTTGTTCAACCGTCCACCACCGGCTTCGCCTTTTATATTCACGCTCATCAAGTAGGCGATTTTCAAGAGTTTGGACACGTGCTAGGCACGTGTCCGACAGAGTGATGGAGATCATTTAGGTGTTGAGCAAGATGGACTCCTGAAGTGATTGCTAATCGTGACAGGAACTCGCTGGGATGATTCATACTCATGGATTCAAATACGTTGGGAATTTTTAGAACACAACTAACCCGTGGTGTCGGTGTTCGGTTTCTCATCGGCGATATAGTTACATGAAATATCGTGTGTCCAGAGGAGTACAGAGTAAGCGAGGACGGCCTTTCTGATGTGACTTTATTTACAGGACACAGACATTCGGTCACTCACCACCACCAATTCAGTAGTTTTAGACGAGTAACCGAGATGTCATGGGTTTGTAACACTGTACGTGCATATTGGGTGATGACTGAATAACCACCGTGCACTGCTTACTGACTTAGCCTGGGGAAATTAAATCTCATGTCATTTACCATGCAAACAGTTACCGTTCAATTTACTTGGCGCCGAGCCTAAATAGGTGCGCAACAAGGGACTAATAGTCAACGTGAGCGAATTATCAAAAGGGTCTGAATCGTTTCTTGTCGGTGCATACAAAAATTGCGTGCAAACAAAGATTATATCTAATTGTTCCACACAACCCGAACATTCAATACTCAAGAGGCAGATCTATTGTTGCTGGTTTCGGAGATTGTGAAACGAGTAAATCTAACTGAAAGAAGTTACCCAGAACTGTCTTGCGACACTGCGAATACCTATTTAGACAATCGTCTGGTGCAAATCAAATTATGGCAAACGGAACAACGACTTAAGAACATTCATACTCATCTAATCTTGTTTGGCTAGCTTATTGGGTCAAGAGGTGATCACAATATCTCGTTCAGCTTCAGGTATTTGAGGCTATAACTTCGTTTTGTTCTTTTCAGCCATCGTAATGTCGGATCAGTGCAAAAAAATGTATAAAACAGGACGCACCGGAGGCAAACTGTTCACTCTCAAAATCTTGATGCCTTTGTTTATTGACTGTGCCACCACTGCTTTCACCTTGAGCTGGGGTATTTTGGCGGAACCCACATGGCGTCATCGAATCTGTTGACAAAAACATTCATGTTGAGGCGACAAGTTAAACAATATGACCTTATTGCAGTTGTATTCTCAACTTGAAGAAACGAACCTCCGAGATTGCTAATTTGGCTTCCAGGAGAGAACGACACACTGAAGATGCCACAAGACCCCGATCCGGATAAACCGGTTGACTGTCACGCTAGGCAATCGGTGTACTAGTCACAGGTGATTGACGGTCGATAGCTTAGTCGAGGAGGCGAGCTGGAAATTTTTGTGGCTCTACAACGAAATGAGTGTAACGTTTTGAAACCAGGGTAATTTGCTGTTCATCAGGTTACAACTAACTGGACGCCATATTATTTGCGTATTAGAAAACATCACTGAGATGAATTAAAAGGTTTACTTGTTCATCTGCGAGTTAACAAGCTATCATAAGTGACCGTGATCAGTGCGACCAGAAATTACGATATCCTCATACAGAGAGCAAGAACAATAAAGATATTAGGCGTTTAAGGCGTCCAAAAACGCCCAATGACACCCGCCCATCTTCTACACGATTCTGATTCAATTGATCACAGGAATATCTGGAATTTTGGGATAGTCGAACTTGAAGAACCGAAATAACGTTCCCCAGATTTAGCGGAACATTGAATATCGGTTGTGATTGGTTGGTATCTACTTACTTTCCGCCCCAAAACCACCGCCTTAAGCATGGTCTAAAACATGTGGATGGGTCAGTTTTACGGGTCTGTTCTGTGACTGCTTTTTAGTTAAGGCTACACCTTCAGCTTGGAGTTTTTCTCTGTCACACGTGATAGCCGACCGGACCCAGAAAACTATCTAGCTGGAAATAGCAACTCCGGTAAGCTAGTTATAAGTGATATTAACGGCGAATCGTGAACAATATATCCAATATTTTTCATCAGCCAAACGGACATCCAGGAATCGTATTGATTTTCCTTCATCACCGAATGAAAAACAGACACAGTGTTTGAAACGCGTACCGATCTTACCTGTGCTGAGGAATAAGATGGGCATATTTTTGTATCAGGTTTCTTTTAGTACCACTAAATGACCATTAAATCATTTTGTTTTTCGATACGGTGGTGTTCCCTTAAAAAGGTTACTAGGGGAGTCCACGCTCGGGAATTTTAACTTCTGAGAGAAACGTAACCAGAGAAACTAGCCTGCTTTAAAAAAGGATGCACCGATGTGGTGGTGGTGGGGGGGGGTTATGCACCAAAAAGAGTACGGCTCCTGTTTTCTTTGTTCTCTTCAAATAGTAACCATAGCTTTGTATAGCGCAACCTTCAAAAGTTGAAGTAGAAAAACTATGCATTGAGCACTTCTGAAAAGAGATGAAGAGAAACCCTGAAGAGATGCGGAGCAATCTTCCAGACAGATACCGAACCGTGACTACCCTTAGCAAGTAGTAAGATATTTGGACACATTTGTTGAACTCATACTGGTGTGGGACAGATGTATATCATAATAAACTAGCTAAAACAACCAAAGAATCAACCCGTGCATTCAGTTGTCTCAAGCTGTTTTGGAAACTGTGACGAAAGTCCCATGTTTACATAATCTATCGGTATGATTTAGAGAGTTGTTTTCCCCACAAATGTGACGCTAACCAACAGGGACGAAACAGTGATTAAGATTGAAGGCTAATTTTGTTATTTGCAGGTCGAATCGCAATTCATCTGGAGTGACATGCATTTGATTGGAATATTTATCGTCTGAATTCACCTCGAAGATGAGATTTTCGCACGCGAAGTGAACATTACTGAAGCCATGCCAACGGACCGCGCATTCAGCTTTTTTCCTATCAGTAATGGTGCAGGAACACGTTGGGTGTCATTTTGAAATTATCGTAGAGTAACAGAAATCTTGTCGTTACCAAAAGAACGCACGGATGAGTGTCAACGATGGAGGCACTAAATGTTTCTTGCACCTTTTTGAATAAGCTATTTATTTGTGCGCGGAGAAAATGCTTGAACGGATACAATTTTTCTGCAGTTTTTGAGAAACTGTTCCACAAAGAAAGCTACATCGGTCGGGTTTTATTCAATTCCATAAGCGATGAGATTCATGAAAACCGGATATCCCGATTTCCTGCGTGAGTAGGCCAATAAATCCTCAGATTCTTATGAAGACGGACACTCATTTATAGAAAGTCACAAAAAAGAGGCCAACTACAGAGTTCGCTGTAAAATGACTAACTTATTCAACAGTTCTGGAGTTTGGTGACCTGTTAAGAAAGACAACCAATCATATTAACGAGCCTGTCTATTATGCATATACACCTATGCAGTACTCGCGAAATTCACTCACTCGCATACCAAATTGATTTTATCGGAAGACTCGAATGAATCTCAGCTGAATGTCTTGCTTATGATATTTTCCAACGAAATGTGCTTCTCAAAGACTATCTCACTTTTCAGTTGTCCAGATATGCAAGATATCGCAGCATATTTTCTTAAAGAAAAATATACACAGGTTCGACGAAAACTTCTTGACAGACCGGCTTCTCCCTTCTTATCCGTGCTCATCAAGTAGCGGCATTCTCCGAGTTTCTGTCAAATTTATGTTACAATTGCGCCAGAACTGTACAAGGTTTCCGAAGTACACTCATTTGCGCATCAATGTTGTTTTAGCAAGAGACCCAACTATGTCACTCTTTTATGACGTTCTTCACCCTTGTGAGTAGCGCTCCTTCAAGAAAATACACTGTAATACTTTATCTATCGTATCAAACGGAACACAAGACACTTTGCACGGCACTTTCAGCTGAAGAATATCGTAGACAGGAGATTCAGATGGGATTCATTTGAGTCTCCCGTAAAGACCAAACTGATATGCAAATGAGTGTATTTCACAAACTTCGTGCAATTTGAGTTCAAGGTAAAAGCAAAACTTACGAAAAACTTGGAATTGCATTCACTCGCTTTGCCCGAATAGGAACGGCAATCCCGATGGTAGGCTGTTGATGGTGACAGTGATGTGCGATATGGAAGCTGCTTCAAAAGAGGTTCTAGTAGTTCTTTACGACTGGGAGAATCCGCATTTATCTATGCTTTAACTGTACAAATAGCGCGCAAATTTATCTAAGGTTTTGCGTTTACCTGGTTGGTATGTAACTATTTAGATAGTTAAACGTCGTAGGTAGTTGGGCTTTGTTTCCTTTGGTTTGACTGTCCTGCCGGAAGTCCGTGCGCAAAACGAAGTAGACATGTTTGGGTTGCCACGCGGCCGACCCTGGAGAAGGATAAACAGCCGGACATCTAGCAATTTTCACTCAAGGACGAATCCCTAGCCCGCAAATTCACATCAGATATCGAACACTTGTCACATAAATGAACAGTCACCGCAGCACTGAAGAAAAGTGTCTTGCTTAGTTTGTTTGCATTCCACTGAGTTGGGATTTGATGCTGAAGGCAGTTCGCTCGGGTTAAAGTGCGCAAGCTAATTTCGCCTTTAAGACACTCGACAGTCTGCTGAAAGGCATCTGGAATTTATTCGGTTCTCGTGTTTACCTTGGAACTATCCAGATAACACTTCATTAGCATGCTTGTGTACTGTTAAGTTGGATTCGTTCAATGAGCGGAAAATTTTGACGTCAGCGTTTCATTATGCGACCACTATGAAGGGGCATTGAGACCAATATCTTGGAAATATTTTGCCTACTTCCGGTTGAAAAAAACTAGACTGTGCATGTGTTGGTAACCAACGTGCTCCATTCGAGTTGCTGGTAATTTACTTAAATATGTGGATAGCTCGTCGGTTAAGGAGAGGCCTTACTGACCCCGAGGTGCATGGATCGAACCTATCTCTCACACCTCGACTGCCGTTTTCCAGGTTTGGGTAACATAGCAGTATCTTAGCCATCTTCTTTCATTCAGGTGGTACGGTATCAAAGCGTTGAAAGAGTATTACAGTTGAACGATCAATATCGTCATCATCAACGGGCGGATATCCACCTAAGCAAAGTTCATCCCAGAGGTATCCTGAGAATTGTGAAGTCTTTCCTGCCATACTCATATGCACCTCTGCTGAACATGTCTGAAGATCACCAGCAGAGTCATTGACCGTAATTTTTTTTTGAGTGCTGTTAATTCTATGCCAAATACGGACGGAATTAGACATTAGTTCCATATATTCTGTGCTGTAAGAGCTCTTGAATTGTGTAGTTTCAGTGGAAACTTTCAGGTGAACTCATTGGTCC
>SJOL01003358.1:117365-173781 GCA_004794785.1 Opisthorchis felineus | reverse complement strand
ATGAACTCAATCGCCGGTATTGGTTACATGGAGAACCGACACTTACATTGCGATGAAGTCTCCTGTAACGTCATACACGAGGGATCATACAAGGGTGGATAATCTTATTCGACCTATCGGACCAATCTAGTCTTGCAACGGTTATTCTTGTACTCTGTAAACTAATTTCGACCGATATTGGTCTGAAAATCCCCTTTTCTACTATTTTCCATCTATTTTTTCCTTTATCCTGCAATCGCGTGGGCGTAATCCAACTTAACGTTCTTCTCTGATTGTCCGAACCTACAGTATTAGTCTCCAAAACGAAATGAATGTAACCATGCACATCTGAATGATCATGACAACTCCCGGGCGGCTACCACCCCGACCAAATCTTTTCCTAACCCTTCACGAGATTGTCCTTCACCTTCACGGTTATCTGCCCCGGAACTTTAGAATTTTGGAAACTGTCAGCAATTTCTGAGGTATGCTTCGCCGTTTCTCATTTATAATTCCACCCGGCCACAAAGGATTAAAAGTTTACGGATGAATACACCCTCGTTGGGAACAAAAAACGTTCGGTCATTAATTGTTCGACCTGATGAAACCCATTTTTAGACGGAAATCACCACTAGTATGTGATATAAAAGCTAACTCGTTTCTGTAGAGCCTTGCTCAGCAAACAAAGCTTCACGAAAATTACATCAACTGGACAGCTGTTGTAAACGACCTAGCGATCAAGGGAAGTTTGAACATCTGAGATTGGTTTTTGTTTGATTTTGTGGTCTTTATCATGAGAAAAACAACCAAAATCAACACTGAAAGAAGCAGGGAGCTCCAAACGAGCTCCACTTCTGAGAGCTTTCTTTCCTAACCCGGTGCACGAAGCCGAGTAAGCGGGTAAGGGAACAAGTAAGTAGTATGCGTCGGAAAATCGAGGATATTATTGCTAATATACAAGCAAAATAATTCCCTTGCGCTTCTCAGTCCTCATAGGATAAGGACGTTGAGGTAAAATTGGTTTCAAAACTGCTGTAAGTTTTAGCGTTAAAGAGTTACGAAACTCATCCCTTCAAGAATGATATATTAACATTACAAAAACGAGTTTTTGTGTGAATAGGCAGTTGTCTAGTTCCAATTTTTACTACACCCAGGAGAAAATTGTGAGACCCGTAGGACTCGTAGTTCACACCATGACGTAACCACTAATGGGTGTAAATGGAGTGCTTTCTAGTTATCTTTTAGTGGGAGTCGTAACAAAATTGGTAAAAAAGAGGATTGTGGAAATTATCCGAAGCTTAACGTAGAGTGGAAAATGACTGGTACAAAAGCAGAGTACAACTCTGTGATATCACCACATCGAAGTAGTTTTCATTTGGATAATACAGACATTCAGTCCTGAAATCTATGTTATGTGTCTTGCGATAGTTTTGGCGACTTTCTGGGTGACAGCTGGGCTGATGCGTTTCTATTTTAGGATAGCCAAGACATGGTAGACTTCCGAAAATTCCCATTTAGAATAAGAACAAAGGTGGGTTGACGAACATGTTTTCGGCAAGTTCTCTTCAGGACATGCAGTTGCAAGGGCTAAGACAGCAATGTTTAACGTAATTTAATGAGCCTGGTATAAATGAAACAGGAAGCTTAGTTAGAGACAGCACTGGCTACCTGTCATGGAACAACTAGTTCAGGTCACCAGCAGGATGACCTGAGTTTGTCAGTGCAGGCAGTGCTGTGGTTGCGTTCAGCACAAGATGTGTCTGTGGAAGAAGGTGAACTGGACCATGGTAACTCTAGCACGCGAACCAAGCGTTTTTGTCGACAAAGGACCAGGTCGCGATGTCGTATGGAAACCGCCTCAACAAATGTGATTGTGCGGTGCTGTACCGATCTGGGTTGATTAGCAGGCGTCTTGTAAACAGTACCCAAACTTTGACTGGGTATCACGCTGTGCGCCGTGTCTGCTAGAGGCTGCATGAATGAGCCGCATATCGTCATCCTAGTTGCCGAATCTAGCAAGCGTAGATTGTATTCCTTCATTCTTTGACCGAGTCGGGCGTCCACTTTATTCTGCTGAACAGCAGTAAGAAAATGAGTATACCATACAAAAAACTATATACTGTAGACCGTAGCAACTTTGTTGACTTGACCTCTCATTCGGTCTCACGTGGTTGGTTTAGGTTTAGGAAAATTTCGGCATGTCGACCACTTCAATTTTATCGTTTGATGGATTGATCGTTGTGAGGCATCGGAGCATCACGTTCAAACAGTACACCATCTCACTCCTTCTTGTCAATGCTTGAAAATAATATTGGACTAGGTTCACAATCGCTTATTTGCTCGGACCACTCACCGATACGAACTCTTTTCGTTTACAACAGAAACGCTCAATATCAGTCTGTTCGTTCATCCCGAGACGAGATAAAAGCCTGGAGTTAGGAGAAAATAAAATGTGCGTGACTAAAATGTCTTGAATGGAAATTCTTGACCCCGGGGTCTCAGCACCAGGGAGGGTATTACCAGTTATTGTGTGCCGATTACCCAGACACCTGAAAGTATAACTGGCATAAAACTTGTACAGGAATCCGTTTCAGTTTTATGCTTCAGCTGGCTTTCCTAGCCTCTGGAGGAAGCAAACAAGTCGGCCAATACGTGCTTTGGGCAACAAGAATCGCCTTTGCTGCCAAGAAATTTCAGTACGTCATGGTGGTTTAGGTTGCTCAGATAAGTCGAGGCCGGTCGCCGTATGAAGATACAGAACCGTGAAATATGCTTACTTTACAGGACCTCTGTTGCAAACTGTTGGGACAATATAGTCCACGTTTTCAGAACTAAGCAGGTGGATGGTTATATTAAACAGGATTTGGGAAGTAATATTCAGAGTCTCAGTCAGATGCGTAAAATATCACAGGGGTGATAGTGTAATGAGGTCGTACTGCCGTAGAACGGTACCCTGCTTATTTTTCAACTTCCACTTTCCCTCGATCGTCTTTGAGTCCATTAATGGCAAATTGTTTACGATTTTGGGCGTGGTAACTTATGAGCTGCGTTACCAGCCCTTCACCCCATCTATTTTTAGTGAGGCTAAATTGAAACCGAATGTTTTTAAAAAGGCTTATTATTCTATAATGACTGACTTAATTCCACAATGTCTTGGGATAAATTAACCTTCCACAACTCGTATTTACAACCATTCGGTTCAACCATCCACTGTAAAATTTCCTGAAGGAAAATTCTCGAACCTTCAGAAGGAATCTTAAGCGTTGTTTATCGTCGGAAGAAAAAAAATGAGATACTTACAGCAGGTAAACTACCAAAGATGTCGTGGTGTTCCTTATTACGCCGGTTGCTCTCTATTTCGTCCCTTCTCTCTCTCTCCCTTCTTCTTTCTCTCTATGTATGTAAATTATTAAAAGGTAAAAACGTTCAGTCAAAACAATCTTTCTATGCCCAACTGCCATGCGATCCGAAGGAAACACGAGGGCTGAGATACTGCCGGGTTGCACAAACCTGCAAATGGAGCTGTCGAGATGCTGAAGTTGGCTTTGAATCCTGGACCTTCCGGTCAGTAAGTTTACGCCTTAACCATTGAGATACTTTAAGTTATATACAAGTGCACATATGAATATTGGGATTGCAGCGGTCTCCTGCTCTGGTGAATCCATGTGTAGTGGTAAACTGTCTTACCAGTTCCTCATCAGAATAGACAGACTTGGAGACAGAGGGAGACGTAATAGTGGTCCTACGAGTTTGTCCTGTCTCTCACTCGTAGCAAATGCTACCGGCTAAAACGAGATTGATCCTTAAGCAAACAAGGTGACAATGTGTTCTTTGAATTTCGGGGGTAGTTGGCTGTCAGACTAAATGTACGGAATCGAAGCAATAGATTGTAATAACAGTCTTTATTTTAGGAACAAAAACAGTCTTGCAAATTTACAAGGCAAACATTCCTCGAAATCAGACGGCGCTGACTGATTCGACACCTTTGGCTGACAGAGTTCAAGGGCAGAGTGAAGCGTAGGGTAGTAAGATTATACAAGAAAGGGTCTCCTATCAGCGGAATTGAGAAAATCAACTCCAGTATAGCCTTGATTTTGGAAATATCCGCTTGTAAAATCAAAATAACCTTAGCTTAGAAATGCCCTTTCTCCGATGGCCTCCCCGATAGACGTCTGCAAATCCAGATGCAATCGATAGACTTCTTCGATCCGTAGTTAAGCTGGTAAAAGCTAGGGATAAAAGAAATAAGGTGGTTGACTTCCCCGATCAGCAAATTCAAAGGTTCCCTTTCAAGTTCTTTTGAAAACCTGGTTAGGTCATATAGGCGTTCTGTTCAGCGAAGAGGGTGTTGAAGGTATTCTCGTGGGAGACTTTTTTCATCCATTATAGCTAGACTTATAGTAGGGCTTTTGAGTTTCCGATCGATAGGTTTCCACCCTAATTTTTTATAACAGCAGGCGAAAGAAAAGGGCAAACATAATGTTGCCTCTCTTTCCCTGATTACACTGTATCGCCCGTAAGTCTAGCCATGATAACAGATTTTGTCAAAAAGAAATTTGAACCTAACAAGACGGTCAAAGCCAACCATGAGATGGACACAACTGGTCCCCCCCCCCATGACATTCACCTGTTTCTACTGGAGAAGCGTTCCACAACTCACGGTTTCTCAGACAAGCACCGAGGATTGATTTATCTGTCTCCGTTTTGTGTTTTACGATTAAATCAACAAACCGCGATCACCCTTCTGTTTCACGGAGTTCCATATGTCATCTACAAAGAGATTCATTTGACTTCATTTTAGGGATCACTTTAACTCTATCCTAGTTTGCAAACGAGGATTGTATTTGATCTGGGACATGCGCATTACCGGGTTTCGTTCTACACAGTTTTTCATGGACTTCTTGACCGTCAGAACTGAAAATCGTGTGACCCATCCAGATAAACCCCAAAAAGCAAGACGATAGGGTGTTTCAATCAAAATGCGGGTGTGTTTCCGCCCATATAGCTAAATGAAAACGGAATGTACAGACTGATTCTGGTTTTGTAAAAAGCAGTGTTCGATCGGTGATTAGTTAGCGGAGCACGTTTTTAAGTCAATGCATCGACCTGGGTAAAAGTAGTCTGTCAGAAGGCAAGGACTTCGTTACATGACAATGCAGTCCCCCTTTTCAAGGTTTGTTTTGTGAGGCGTTTCCAGTCTCCAACTGTTTTGAGAGGGTACCTCTCAGATCCTGAATATCAACCCTATCCTTAATCATATGTGACCCTCATTGATCCAAATGCCTGCTGTTCTAGCTCCAGTACTTTCGTGTAGGAAACGACAAGGCCAACAGCTTTATTCCGAACAAGCGAGTTCAGAAATTACAAGGAACATCGCAACATTTAAAGCGCACTTGTGACCTCGAATCCATGCTGTTCGATCGGTGCTGGGTGAGTACTCATTATCGTCGGTTGTTACTTCCATGAAATGCCTGACTGCTCGAGCATCCAATAAGTAGCTGGCTTTTTTCAACTTAGATGTTTGACGGCTTCCCCACTGCGATTTTGGTGGGGTTTGAGAGTCTCAGTAGGTTTAAGACATTGTGGGATTATTTTCAGGAATCTGACCCTCCTGGCATTGCGCAATACCGTAGCTGTCTAAATCATGGCCGATTAACATCGTGTCAGCCTAAAAAATCAATGGGCTGAAATTTATTTCCTAGGTTGCTTGTCATCTATTTGATGCAATCCAATTTAAAAGTCCTAATTTGGAGGGTGACCGGCCTATTTTGATGCACTGTCCTTCATCCGACGAGGCCATTATCTACACACTCTTACGCTGACATGGTTGGTGCTTTTGAACAGAATACTGTCCGATTCAGTAAATGCGGAGATGAACACTCTCCACGCGGGTGACCCCACGTCTTACCAGCTTGTTATGGATTCAAGAGTAAGTATCAGCTGATGTGGGAGGTGTGTGCAAACCAGAAAAATAAAGGGTAAGAACTTGTGACTTTCGATGGGGCTCTTGAAATAGCGGCTAATTTTCTAATATGAAACCAGCATGGACGTAATCTATCCAAACATCATGTCAGTAGCGAGCTAAAAGAAAGCCCGAGAAGGGTACGGAACATGGTTGGGCTACAAATAAGGGACCTGTTTTTGGTTGTTGGGAAAATTACAAAAAAAATGTTATTACCATTAGTAGAGCAGCGGTTGGTCTGATACCTGTAGCGAGATGTGTACGGCATCACTCAGGAGCACTGGTATATTTTGGGTCAAAGATTGTTTTCAAGTTTTTCCTCACGACTCCATCAAAGTACTGCAGTTATTGATGAGCCTTAAACCGGTTGTTCTAGTGTGGAAGATCCAGCCTCTAGCCGCATTCGGTAGCTCGTTGACCCGCTTTTCCAAAGTATGCTTCCTAAGTATGCTCCTAAGTGTGCTTTGCCTCATGCGTAGTTTTTCAATCGAAGGAACTGCGCAAACCGAAAGTACAAGTGACAGCAATGAAGAAGAAATTTGCGTATCCTCACTTTGTGTAGTGATCCAAAATCAGTCTGTCAGGCGCCAAATTTTGTTGTGGGTGCTTGATATGAAAGACCGGTCCGAGTTGGCGTACGTTTAAAAATCCAACCAAGATTTGCGGATACGCGCCCATAAATTTACTATGAAGACCAACCACATACAATAGTTCCCGAGGCTTCAGTCGTATTACCTAGTTGAGTTGGTTGTGCATGAAGGCGGAAAGTTTAGACCATCCTGAGGTCGAATTTGCGTTTAAATCACTCCTCCTAAAACGTGGAGGTAAAGCAAAGCCAGATAAGTGGTCACGTGGGTTTTAAAGGTACCCTCACTTTCAATAAAACGCGTCTGTTCAAAAGATTTTAGAATAGAGATTGAGAACCGGCGACTAATCATGGAGGTCACCAATCAGCAACACGAGTGCTGTTGGCAAGAGGGTCCGTGGAATTCAAAATTGTTTTGCGGTACAATCTATCATTTTAAACTGTTAGAAGCCGGTAGCCCCCCAAAAACCAGGCAATCCCAGACTTCAAAACAGAATCAGGGAGTTCTACTATAACCGAAGGTCAGGGAGACTCAGGTAGAGAAACTGTCAGAACTTTCGAATGGCGGGCAAGAATTGCAACTTTCTGGCCTTGGCACAGAATGGGGGGTTTTAGTGAAATTTTTTTAGGTGCGCTAAACTGAGTGAAGTAAGGAAAATCCTTGTCAAAAAAAGTAAAATTGGTATCCTCTGGTTAATCAATAGACAATCCACAATTCCACAATAATTGTCCATTTTGAAGAAAGTATTTGAACAGAATGGTTAAAATTGATCCAATCTGGGAAATACACAGGCCTGGGGATATCCGAAGCATAACAGGGCTTTAAAGAACCAAAGAATGGTATTTTTAAGGCATGACCTGTAAGAAGGATGAATTTACCACAGGGTTATTATGTAGAACAAGGTTATATCCATTTAACAGTGAACCCCTCGGAAGGAAAACGTCATCCATCTGGCGGTAGAGTCATCTCTTGAGGATAATGAATATTTGTCGCAGCTGGTTCAGTTGTGGCTGTTTCACTAACCCACTCCTCAGATTGTGCTGATAGGCCACAGAATAAAATAAATTCCAAAAAGCAGTTATATAGTAGTGTGTGTTAGAAATAAAACCGGATTGGAGTGAAAAATTTTGTGTTCGAAGTACGAGCCAAAAATAATTTATGGTTGAAGTCGTATTGAAGAGGATATTTCAGCGAGGTTGTCCTTTTGAATTGGATAGTTCGGAAACTATCAAGAAAGGTTTATTTGGCAGTAGATGGAATTGTGCCGAAATGGAGTTTCACTTCAAAGCAAAATAGTTGACAGGCTAATTGAGTCAGGAACGGATGAATGGTGATGGAGGTATACCACTAGCTTGAATCATGTCTGGGATAACGTCCTCTAGGCTCGGAGCAATTCAGTCTTTGGTTTCTATTGAATGTCGTCTGTTGGTCTGTATGGGCTACAGAGGGCTGCGACAACCTGGTTAGGCGGTTCACAGGAAAGTTATCTGGTTTGAGCTCAGACAGTAGATCATGTTCACTTCTGGTGAAGACTGCTGCACATGCATCCGCATTCGCACATCCAACTTGTGCCCAGGGTCTAGTGCGTGTCCTGGCATTACCGGGCCTGTAACAACAAGGGTACACATGTGCTGGTTTCCAGTTTCCAGTTTCCTGCATTATTGCCTCCTATTTTAGATGAGAAGTCAGCCATGTTCAATCCCTCTTGAAATCCATTTACAGGAAATCAATGATTTGGTTACTATGGCATTATCGAGCGCATTTATCGCCGAGTTGTACCAGTCAAAGTTTCGAACCACTCACCTAGTTTCGTTGATTTCTGCGGCAAATGGTGTACAGTGCTAAAGCCGCATAACTCCACTACAAACTTATTTTCGTATTTTATTTATATTGGTTTACAGGCACTTGCAGTAAAACTCCGAAAATATAGTCGAGATTTCGACAAATACACTCAGTTGCTTATCAACTTGGTTTTGACGTGCGACTCACCTGGAATCCAGATAAATCTCCCGTTTATCATGTTCTTAGGCGTTTCCAAGAACCTTATAAGCAGTATAGAGGTCAAGATTGTTAGCAACATCATATCCAGCGGCAGGCTAAACGTACCTAACCGAGTAAAGCCGGTCATGGAACAAATTAATAAGTTACTGGTGGTCCAAATATCCGGACAAGGTGAGTGATGGGAGCCACTATATCGTCACAGCATATTAAACGAAAATGATTATCAATTTTCCATTGTAAAAAAACAGTTGTTTCTGCACCACATTTTTGTGCCATCCTGGTAGGACAACATTGGTGTGTAAGTATAAAATACACTCTGGGGAAAATCGTGTTTGACGCATGCAACCAGCTTTCTAGTCACCTAATAATAACGATGATGTTGTATGGTTTGTCAGCATCCGACTGTAGCCGCTAGCTGAGAAAACACTGAGGGTGATGTGATGATAACATATGAAGTCCAACATCAAGATCATTAAAACTATTGTCGAGACGTCGACAGAATTCCGCGCACAGAATCAGTCTGTCTGTGTAACCGAGCCTGGTTGATTTAAGCGGTGAACAACGGAGAGTGGAGCGAGTCACGGTAAAATGGACAACACGGTAAAAAGAGTTTTACAACACAAAGAGTTTACAACACAAGTATATTGTGATAACAGATCAGAAGTTATTGTTTGACGTTTGCTCCAAACCGCGCAATGAGCAAGCTTCAATGATCGACAGGAAGTCACCCTGCAGCACTAACCTATCTTGCCACGTTGGCAATTCTCCTATTGGGAGTATGAAGTAGTTGCCTTACAGGTTCTCAAACTCGGCGATTTCGTTAGCAGATTCAGGGTCTTGCGAGAGTCATCAAAGCTGCTCACTGCCTGATAAAAAATGCACATAAATCTTGTTTGGGTTCATGAAAATGTCCCCCAGAGGGAAAAAGACAACAAACGTCAGCGAGGAGTCATAAATACTGGAAAGATGTATATCACACGAAGAAGCAGACTACGGAAGAAGACAGATTGCAAGCGCCATTAATGTAGTGACAACTAATGGAAGTGTGATGGTTTTGATTATGCGGCTAATGTGTTGTTTACTCAACGTCAAAATGCTCTCCAGCGATGCCTGAATAGTTTTCGCCTGTGGGTCGAAAGTGGGGTGCCTCTAGTTTGGTGATGAGTAATCAGCCGCTGGTGATTCTCTCGCAACTATCCGGCCATGTAGAAAGTTGTAACTTCCGTTTGAGTCACGCAGCTAGGAGAAGAATTTCCCCCATAAACTATTGAATAGAGGGCAAAAACTGTGTCCTGACCATAAGGGTCAGTTACTTTTCAAGGTTCGTATCAAGGTAAACAGCTAAGTGTGAGGAGATTTCTTTTCGGGACAGAGTAGCTTGAGAGATTTGAACGGTGTCCCTAGATTTCGGACGTCAATGAACAACGCACCAACCGTAGGCTGCGGGTCTTATGCAATGACAGCGTCACAACGAAAATTTACGGTTGAGAAATTTTGCACAGTTGTCATCGTTTGGAACAAACACATGAAATGATAAATTGTGGGCACATTGCACTGAACCGTGGCTCTTGATAATGCATTTGTATAACTACGCGAGAAGTTATGATTCAAGAGTCTGGCGACCGCGTTTCGCTGTTTTATTCCCAACAAATCCCGTTCCACGACTGATGGAAACGCAGCGCGTTTCACTTTGGTCTTTTATCCTAACTGTATTGTTCTGATAAGATATATGACTTTTTGACAGAGTCTGAATCACAATCATCCAGGATCTTTGAAGCTGCTGAATAGCAAAGAAGGTTAAAAGCGATTTTGGTCTATAAACTATCCAAAAGATTGGTGTTCACAATGAGCAGGTCAGATTATATCGTACAAATGTGAGTGGTGTACCTTCGACAGTTTGTGCCCATCCGCACTGACTGGCCGGTTTGACGGTCGACTGCACATGCCCGAAATAACAGGCTGTTTACCCGATTGCCGCTGTACTACTACGGATGAGCCTTTGATACATAAATCAACGCGGAGGATAAGACCAATGGACTGGCCTGTAAAGACCTGTTAACAACCATTAGCCGGCCTCGTCGTGATAACAACAATAACCCTTTAAAGCTTGCCTTGGTGATGTCATGTGTCAATTCCATAATGTCATAGCGAACTTTCAAAAAAGTGCACCAGATTCGCGGTGCATTTGCTGAAAATCAACTACGACCGAGACATACCGAGGGATGAGAGGGGAAGTATACAATGTTTGCCGGGAGAAAGAGCACACATACCTGCGTTCACTCGCTTGTACTTAGTTGGTGAATCAGCAAGCGAGCGATTTTGCCCAGCAATTTTGAGTCCGCTATTTCAATAAACCTATAGCCACTGGTGTGGCTGCAAGAGTCACATAGAGATAGAAGGCTTTTGTCCGATAGCGCTTTACGTGGGTGTGTCCACTAGTCCGAGCACTCCCATCGAAAACAAGGTTCATCCACACTCTACAATCAGAATTCTTGCCTTTTTGAAACTCGTCGGAAGCTTAGATTTGTATCAGCGTTTCGGTCTTTTCCAGCCTTCCGAATATTTGTCCGGGCTACTTCGCGAAGCTTGATTGCAAGTGTCGTACGATTTCATCCGTGTGTGTGGTCTAATTAATGCGACTGGTTTCACATAATGATGCAATCGATTTCAAACAGTTCAACTTAGAGAGCCTACGTGTTTGGGGTCCGACCTACTCAACAAGGACGCATGATCTAACGCATGCAATAAGGCATGGTGTCGATGGAGGAAGGATATGTGATGTCTTTTTTTCAGATTATCGAGACCCCTCCAACAAGTTCGCTAAACTATCCCAGCCCCGACAACCATCAATTATCTCATCCAGGAAATTTCATCTAAAGGTGAAGTGTAAAAGTAATGAATCTGATCTTTTAATAACTACCTGGAATAAACTTGCTGCTTGAATCTGACTGAAATATCAGTCATTAAACCTTTGTTCAGCTTTGTCATTTTAGAAGTTTTATTGCCGAATTCTTCTTCGTTGGAAAGGTATCACACTGATATAAAAATTGAAAGTTTCATTTCATTTAGAGCTTTCACATGCTTAGACGTACGCAGAAATAATTCCCATGTGTACATTAGACTACTCAAACGTTTCAGCCTCCAGAAATTAGGTCGTCAGCACGCCGACGTCACCACCACCACCGGTAATAAGGGTGGATGCTGACCACCATTTCGTGTTCGCTGCCTGCAGAGCCTATAAGGCGGTGGCTTATTGCGTCTAAAAATGTCGGTTTCTGGTTAATCCAGCTGGTACAAGCGTGTCGCCGAATTTGACAGACATTGTCTCTTACTCCAGAATAGTAACGAAGCGGCTGTTTTAACATTATTCATCATGAAATATGGGATTTTAGGGCAGATTATAAATTTTCAGTATCATATTTTCGGAAGGAGCAAAGGAAATAGAGAACAACTGAGTGGTTCACGCTCACGGGCACATCAACCTTCTAAATTTCCAAAGGTACCTGAGACATGATTGGTCAGTAGGTCGGCGTGCGTTCTCGAGGATTGTCACCCGAAACACAGCCGTTCACTTCCAAAGGCTGCCTGGATAGTGTGTGTGTGAGAGAGAGAAATAAGTTACGGCTGGAAGCCATATTCAAAGGTTCTGTTAAAACTGATGTTCTAGCGGCCTCTTTTACCGATTGTCCTCTCAGAGAGCTAAATCTATCACCAGGAAGATGCATCGTGGGATCGCAAGAGGCAACTTTTTGAAAACCTTAGTATTTCGTGGAATTTCTACGTCACGAGAACTTGATGGCAAAGCCTGAATTGTGGAATGTGCTGATTAAATTCTCCTAGCAGAGTGTTGTTTTCAATGGTACCAACCCTCGGGTGTGTTCACATTTTCCAGCTATACTTCCCTTGGCCCGCGAAGACGAACATTATCGTCGACCTGTCCTCAAAATGCATTGTTTTAGCCTAGCGAAATTCCACTGCTCTCTAAAACCCACCCAGAAGAGATCATAGGTGGGAGCGACGGCGGTATGCGTTGAATGCCAGACAAAATGCAGTTGGTATTTTGACCTGATGAAGTTTCTCAGTGACTCGCATAGCACCGGGGAAATGAATGAAAATTTTGGTCATTCTCAGGGAGACAAATGTACCTCCATACTGGCGGGGTCGCATTTTATTGAGGGTTGGTTGTAGTCTTCTGAAGGGTATCAATTTCACTTTGAATAAAATGGAATCGAAGAGAGGTGGCTTCATTCATCAGAAGTGATTGAGTTGTACTCGGTGGGCATTCGATGGACTACAGTCATGTCCCAGAAGACGCCAGACATCTAAACCGCAAGAAGTCAACAAAGCACAACTCTTGCTGATTCTCAGCAAACACAAGCATACCATCATTTGCTTCAGCCCCTGCGTGATTATTTTGGGTACTTCATGTCCAAAGATGAAGCAGTGGACGAGAATTCCGCTGTTAGACTCATAAGTAGCGATTACTATTCAACTTGACGGGGTTCAAATTCTGGTCACCTTGGCCGTGAAAATTTGGTTTCAACCAGATACTAAACTCCCCCGTGCAAATTTGGGGAAGCATAACATCAAAGTTACAGAATTAAAATCGAATTAATTAATTCCTTACAAAGAAGAACAAGTGCCTCGAAAGTTCCAAAAAATGTTTTCTACGAATCACTGTACTACTAGGTGAAAAGAAAACTATTTGTTATTTCCGTTTGATGAATTTGGTGATTAGGTCAATGAGTGAGTCGATGCGTTATCTCCGGTGGGTGATTTCATTTTGCGGTGAACAAGAGAGTTCAAAGGGCCGAATAAATGCGTCCTGGCAAGAAGTTTTTTGTTTACAGAGTTTCTTTCAATGTGTTGAGAGAATGCAAGCACATTTCGGGACGGTCTTGAAGGTCGCGGTGCCGGATACTGAACCAGGGCAGCAAAGAGCTTTGAGTGCCTCAAAGTCAGTGCTTTGAAAATACGGACAACAGATAAATCTGATATCTCGGCTTCCATCGATCTTTTTTCGAAAATCAAGCAATCTGCATTACTTTGAGTTTTTTTTCTGAGTCAGCGTTATTTTAGGAGGTACATTGTACAACTATCTATGTAGCTGACTTCCCAGCCAAGGAGGCTTTATCTCTTGATAACAGAATGAAGCATTTTTGTGATACGAAGCTTGAGTACTCGTTCAAGCTTCGTGTTCTACTTCATTCCGGCAAGGTATACTTGATAACTTGGTATCAAACAGGTAACCAGTTTGTACTACCTTTCAACCAAACAAACAAAGGTGATCGTCAGCACGAATCTTACCACCGGAAAAATGGTCTCCGCAGGAGTTGATAAGGTGAAAAAGAGCCATTTAACTTCTTCCTCGGGTAGCCTTCTCTGAGATAAATTCAGATAAAACACTTATAACACACAGACCCTTACTCGAAGGTTGCGGCACCTGTTTCACTTTGGAGGATAATTAGCCGGTCACGGTGAGTCAATTGCTGATTAATGTTTAACCGCTGCAAACTTACGGGTACAATGAACTGCAAAATGTCGAATATCTTTCCAGATGAAACACCAGGCGTTTTGATGCATTACATTCAGTTGCTTAAAAACAACATAAACGCGAGATTCACCTGGGTTTCAGGTAAGTCTTCCGTCAAGAACAAACTGGTAGGCTCATGTCCGTATTAGCCGAATTTGATGCAAATCGGGTTCAAGTAGAAAACAGGGTTGACGGAAACTCGGGGACGGCGCCTACTTGCTGAGCCCAAGAAGGGCGAAACCGGCAGTCGAATAGTTTTCAGCATACTTAGAGTAGTGTATTGCGTGCCATGCGTATTTATCTAGCCAAACTGCCCATTGTGTGACTCAGAGGGCACACCGATCTAAAATCCATGGCAAAATACTTTGAAATTCATCTGTGTTTGTGACCGTAATTGGTGACGAAGCGTGTGTTACATTCTGAGCTTGATGAAGCACAAGCAATAATGAAGCAGATAAACGCTCATGACGTTGCACTGCCCTATGCATCCAGTTCCGATATCGTCAGGTTTTGCAAATCATATCACCTGAGTTAACCTTGGTAAAAAGGCATTTTTCTCTTCCCCGTTAGGACGAAACTGGGTGAATTACTTCCCGTTCAACTCCATGTTCTTCACATGGTATACTTACGCAAAGTTACGCCATAACTTTCGTTTCACCCATAGTAGACTAATATTCTGTGTGTTTATTTTTTGCTCCAGTTCAACTCCGAGTTTCCAGTTGAGATTTCGTCCTGTCGGTGAAGCCATTCTGATCTGAAAAGTGGTGCATTATTGTAAAACTGTTTCATTTTCATTGGGAATCATCAGCAGCGCGTAATCGACGGAACTCCAGGGAGTTTCGGGCCCGCAACTTACGCCCTAGTAGGTTGAACACTCAACCCATTGGTCAGTATTGGCTGATCGGCATGGTGATAAATCCGCACTTAGACAGGAAAAAGCCCCACTCAACTAGCAACCTTTGATGTGGTTTCCTTGATTGAAGGGTGAGTGTTGCTACTTTCTAAGTGTAAGCTAATCATTCACCTTTCCTGGCAGAACAGTTTAGTTTTCTTTTCGGGAGGTCGCGGGTTCTAATCTCAGCAGAGATTCGTGATATGCACGATTTTGCTGGCGCCCAACAAAGATGAAACAGCCGAACAATTCTTTGCGGATTTTTCGCATGGATTGGTCTCAATTTCAGGATAAAACCTAAATGATGCATTAGTTGGCTCTAGATGATATCGTGGAAGGCCATCATGCTGGCTTTATTGATATGAATGATTACTGCCGTTTGGTTGCATTCAACCAATTATATGGTCTCCATTTCGAATTTGTCATCTCGCCTGTTGATCATGCTTCTTAAAAGGGTCACTTTATGCACTGATCGACGGAAACTGTCAAGCTGCTTGAAAGGCTGAATAAAAATCACTGACGAGCAGGGATAATCGATTTTCAGAAGCTGGGAAGGACAAAGGCTGTTTGGTATGTCAATTGATTTTTTCAGGTTGTATTAAGCCAGGAGGCTCCGCGGATAAGTTTACTCCGACTGTTTTTAACCAATATACATATTGCGTATTGCGTAATGATCCCGTGATTTCCGTAGAAACGGTTTCTTGTTTTCATGAGAAAATATGGCAGATCACGAGGTGTAAAATGGAGGGTGCACAATAATCATGATACTTTATTCATCCGCCAACATAGACTGTGCATTTCGTCAGCCGGCATCCATGACTACAAAGCCGAAACTTATCCTATTGATCAAAACACCAACGCTGATTTGTCAGTGGCCTTAGGTTTATTACTTTGCATGATGACAAAACGGACAGCCATCAAGCAAACGTCTCGAACCAATGCAGCTGATTAACGCTCAACAGAGGATACCGAAGGAAGAGTCGCCCTATACATCATAAAGTTAGTCAGATTCCTTGGAAGAATCATCACGTGTGGTAGTACCTGTAGTGTTACCTACTTTCTTTCCATTGACGAATAGTCCAAAAGAGCTCCCATACACAAACAGTATTGACAGCTATAAAGCGGAAGCTGGTCCCCTTATAAACATGTGTTTAAGTTGAGGTTCATTCGGTTGTGACAGAACTTTGCATTTTGTCATCTTTCTCTAGGAGGGATTTACCTCCAAGTCGGTGGAAACCACCCAGGCCACACAGATGGTATCCGAATCTGATTTATTGATCATGAGTGGTCAAACTACCAGATATCTGTGCACAGTAGGAAAGCCACAAACGATTTGAGCTGAATCGAAGCTGCTACCGCATGTACGTCTGTGGGGCCGGTGTAGACCCGATGGAATAGTGTAGCCAGGCTAACACACAGAGGCCTCTGGGAACTCATTATTCTCCTGGAGTATGATGGCATAACCATGGGCAATGGCGTCAGTCGCTTTCATCATTAAGCTACCGGTCTCACCCATTAGCTATCGTTAAAGCTTCAGCACAGTAGCGCACTTCAACCAGTAGAGTAACGCGAGCTGTCTAAAAGCACACCATGGACTCAGTGGTGCATAACCTAGCAGTATTCTAATAACCATGAAGCTGAGGACGGCGTCATCCTTAGGCCAGCAGTGATAGGCCTAGAAATAGGTTCAAACTAACGTTGCTTTCATGTGGTTACGATTATCATATGGACCGGTGTGTACGATGATGACCCATACGGCCGATTCTGTGAGGCGCCTGAGTCAGCATGTCACTCAAATCCGTATTTTCAAGGCTAAGTTGGAGTGACTGAGCTCCTTCAGAACGGCCGGCTTGTTTCACAGCAATGCGACTTGTCTTGTCTCAGAGCTTTGCAAGCCTGTGCGAAAAGTCGTTCTTCAGAACGATACGTTGGGTGCAAGGTTCTCCGTTGACACAAAGCGGAAGTCAGCTTATCGGACCTATCCAGCATCTATCCTTCGGGGGTCTTCTTTTCTAAACTTCATTCTTCGGCTAGCCGTTAACCGTTCGTTTTGGAATGTGAACTTTGTCATTCGCTTCCGGTTCGGAAAAAGCTAGATGGAATGATTTCCTCCCAGGGATCCCATTCGACTCCAACTGTGTTTGCCCTTCAAAGGACTTCGCTTTCTCGGGGTTTCGCTTGTTTTTTGAGAACACTGCGCAGACAGTGAAAGCAAAATTAATCAAGAGCCGTAACACATCATTTCAGTGGCGCCCAGGACTTGCTGCCTCATTGTAGCGGCCACAGTACTGCAGTGCGATAAAATGAGGCCTTTTGACGATAACTAAATCAATCGAAATTCAGCCGATTAGAAATGCACACTGCAATTCAGGAACGGTTTTTTCCAAAAACTTCACCCACCAGCCGATTAACCGCACCTGTGTCCACATCAGTCTTATGTATAGTGTACGTATTCGGGCCCAGTGGCTTTCGGGTGGGTCTGGGTCTTGTTTGTCCATTGCGTTATAATTTCGGAAAACTTCTCTTGTGTTTGACTGATTTTGATCGAACAATATTGTAACTTCAGAGGTTAAATAGAGGCGGACGGATCACACTGCTGAGGAGCATTCTAAAAGCTCTTCAAAATCACGTGACAGGTTTTGCCCTACTTGGGGCTCGCCAGGAAGGCACAGACCGCGAGGTTTGGTCTACATTTTGTTCCATTTTAACACAAACTGGACGTGGTCTGCGAAATATACTCATTCCTGACGTAACGGGAGACTCCAATGACTCCCAGCTGAATCTTTTGTTTACGGTATACTTCAGATATGTGTGCTTCACAACTGAACTCAACTATATATACGGTTTTCGATGCTCTTCTTCAACTTAATGTATACATGAGTTTATTCGCGGATTGCATTCATTTTGGGTTTAAAAAGAACATACATATGACGAAAACTCGGAGAATGTGCCTACATGATGGGCCCCAAGAAGAACGAAGACGGTCTTTGGCTGTCGATTGGTTTTCAGCAGCTTTGTAAGTAGTATGTTCCGTCTAGCCAGTGTATTTTTATATCTCAAACATCGTGCTGACTGGAACATGGGGCGGAGCGCGCTGGTGGAAGACGAACATCATAGACTAGAACTGTAATCGGATTCAGTTGTCCCTTACATCGAAACCATCTTTAGTGGTTGTTGGTCAGGTAGCTGTTGGTCTGTTTGCTGAGCTTGGCAATTTACTGACAAACGTTTCATCACCAAACGAGGAGACATCATCAATGCGCAGTTGGCTGGGTACCACCCAACTTTTGGGACTGTTTGCCGCCTAATATTCCTTATGAAATGAATCAATACACGCTGTTTATCAGCGGATGAGATACAACCTTGCTTAAGGCATAAAGATAAAACGAAGGTGTTCCATGACGCGGCTAACAAGACGTCACGTGAAAGGCCAGAGTCATCATATTTTAATGAGCCACATAGATAGTCCTTACTAGTCATTATGTTACTGATTTACTGAACTTCCTGTTCCGATTTGTCAACAGTCTTCAGTGGATAAAGCTCGTAAAGTTACGTCTCTACCAAAAAACACATCTTAAGAACCACTGGTCATGGTCTGTGGTTTGTTCGCCGGGCAACATGTACACTTCCTTTTCTGTCTCCCTCTCAATCCCGTGCAGCTTTGCGCACACTGCCTAATCCTCGTTGACCTACCCGACGTTGGCGAAATTCTCACTTCTCCAGTTGGACCTAGCTTATTAGAGCTGCAAGTTCACTCGCTTATAGGTGGTCGGTTCGAACAAAGGCATGGGAGTATCCGCATAAAGTTCATTAAGTTCTGGCGTGAGTTTTGTTTAGTTAGGCAGTGGGAATGGATGTGAATTTAACTTCATGAGATCTCCACCCTGTTTGAATGATATCGGTTGTTTATTTTGCGAATACACTGGAATGTCACACTGCCCAGCACAATCAGCATACAGGCCTTTTTTTAAATACATATTCTAATGGCTAGTGTTTCATCCGGTGAGGGCTGGCCCATCAGCGCCCTTGAATGCTCAGAAGAAGACGACCATGAGCAAATGGGGAAACATGGCTTCCATAGTTCTGCAGAGTATACTTAACCATGAAGTCATGAAGTTTTCTTGCGTGAACAGTTAGAGAAGACTACAAAATTCATAGGACTCTCTCTATCGTCGCCGCCGATGTTGAAAGAACACAATTCTCTGAAGGTAACTTAGCTGTCAGGCACGCAGATAGTTGTTCGGTCTATAAGCGAAAAGCAATAGAATTCATAAGGTCTACAGAACTTTCTGAGGAAACGAAACTGATCTTTTGCCGCAATTCCCTCCGAAGACTAATCTACCACACGTTCCACAGCACGTGGAATAAAGCATTTCTTATTCGAAAATAATCAATGTGTGGATTTTTAATCGATCAACTCATAGAAGTCAAGCTAAAATCAGATCGATAAGCACTACCAAGGGTTGACTCAGACGGATCCGCCATGCCTGGCATCATTGCAAACGTTAGCTAGGTACAGTGTGCCCTAGCATCTTCCGCTTTCGAATACGTGCTCAAATGTTGCTTTATGTAGATTCCTGAGGTTGAACAACATTTTAAAAATCTTAAGGAAAGATAGCCTCCACAAATTTTTCTGACACTACACAAGAAAAAACGAGTTGTTTGCATACTTGAATAAAATGAACTGAGACGTTACTCATGGGGTTGCTGAAAACCTCGAAAAGCTGACTACAGGTTTGGCCACAAATGTGTGGCCTCATCAAATAGGTATAGTCCTCCAGTTTTCACCAACCTCATGTTCTAGTTGAGCATCAAATTGTAAGCAACTGGAGAAAAGCACTCATTTTTGTCTGAAAACTACTCTGGTGTTAACATGGAACTCAAGTTAATATGTAACAATGGTAATAGCTCAGCTCAGCTCTTGATCTGAACCTTCCAAACTAGCTTTTTTGGCAAAAGCGACACCAAGGGTGCGCAAAGTGTAGTAAGTGCGCAAAACCAGGTAAAATCACAAGTAGAGGTCGTACTTAAAGTTTATGATGCGATAACATTCCGGAAATCCCGATGCCATCTAGGAGCGGCTTAGCCACCGGCAGCCTCTGAATCGTGATTGGTTTGTGGGCTTACACATTCGACCAATCAGATATCAGTTTGATGCTAGACCCACAAGCGGCCCGATCTTCTGGCCAATCTCGCGCGAGTTAGGCTTCTTGGCCAGAGCAGCACCTAACTGCGAGCAGCAAAGTGGTTTTGCGGAGGGATTCCGCCTAACAGAATATCTTGCTTGTGTTATTCTACTAATGAATGTGCTGCACAAAAGCCAGCTCAAGCTCCCTTTAGTATGGTATCCAAAATATCGCAGTATAATTTCCAGACGCAACCCAATATTGATAACTTCGCTCACAATCCTTCGGCAACCCACTGAAGGTCTTAGCTTTCATCAGGCCCAACAGGTAAGTCTATCCAATGAATTTTTAGGAAATTTGGGGCAGGTAAGTAGTTATTACGTCTGATAGGTCCGTGTCGGATCAATGCCAGCAGAGATGTCTTGCAGTCTAAATCGGGATGACATGGTATTGTGTTTTCATGTCCTTCACCAGAATTGTGAAAATAATGAGGATACCCTTCTTCATCGTATTCAAACTTCCCAGCATACTCGTCACCCCAGCTAATCTAAGAAATGGCTTCAAAACTCGCTAATGACACAGGATTTCTAATGGGAGGCTTAGATTCTAGATTGTCCAGCAGATCATTTTGTGTTCATCTGGCCTAAAGAAGCGTCTGGTGTTTGGAAATCCATGAGTGAAATCCAGATGCTGATGTCGTCAATAGACAGTAGCCAGATGAATACAGACCTGGCCTCTGTTCTGCGGAACGACTTTTCCACAAAACAACATGAGAAGACACCCAAATGTGTGATCAACGTGTGTAATCAGTGTAATCAATATTGTGGGCACAAGAAGGAGGGTAGTGATTTTCGCTCTATTAGAGAATCCTGATTCCCAGTCAAAAAAGGCCTGGGAATTTTTGAAAACTAGCAGTGTCTCAGGTTTAGGCATTTCCTTGTTGACGTTTAATTTAGTCAGATAGGCGTACACATCAAAATTCGACTGAGATTTCAAATACACTTCCGACAGGCAGTATCTCGTTTCGAGCCGGATTGGAGAATTTGTCATCCCAAAAAATGAAAAAGTCAATAAGCGTTGAAACTGTCAATATTGTGGGAAGATTCCAGAACAAAAATTATACGTTCACAATGGGTTTATTCGAATGAGCTGGAAAACGTTCGGATGAATCTCAAGTACTTGACTTGATACAGGTCAGGTTCCTTTCTGTGATACAAGGCTACTAAGGCCATAAATGGTTTGACGGTAGTGCGGCATGATTGGAACTCAGGTGGAAATTTCATCCTGTAAGTAAGGTTACTCTACGCTGAAAGGTCAAATGGCAATGTACAGTCATTTCATGTCTGTTGTGAGTCATCACCAGTGCACTTCTCAAGAATCTCCTGGGAGGTTCGAACCCACGATCTCCCGGTTATTAGGTGGGAACTAGAGTGCTTGGTCACGAACGCCGGATTAGCACTTGGACAAATGTAGTATCACCTGTCCTTTAGTCAAGCAGTCGGTTCCATATTTCTTTATGTTACCTAGCTCCTCGAGTGTAGGCGCTTCAACTACTAGCGGAAAGGTCACCGGTTGCAACCTCTATAGAGATTCGTAAACAATTCTCTCTGCTCATGTTTCCAAACAGTGATTGAAAAACCGTACAACGCTTTTGGACCTTTCAGAATACATCGGTCTCAATTGAGAACCGGAATCTCTCATCCTCAGAGGTCAGATTATCCGAACAAATCGACGACAAATTAGCTGATGCTCTACAACCATTATAATTATTCAGGTTTGCAAATCGGCTAGAGGGCACATAATCTTGTGGTCGGCGGCCTAAGACAGCTCTGTGAAGGAGTACATATTAGATCCCTCCAGAACCGCGTGCAACAGGAAGAGAAAAGGAGACCCCGCTGGCTAAGAGATTTTCTTGTTCCCACAGTATTTACCCGAATTTCAGCCGCCAGGGTCAGCATTTGGTTGGAATTTATAGATGGTGACAGGCACTCTAGTGGGATAAAAATACTTCCACCTGAACCTATGACCAACACCGCTCATTTCTTGATTGAAACATTTGATTTCATAACAAATGAGCGTTCGATCATTGTTTGAAAACGAAATCCTTGTATAATTGCAATCAATGGTGTTCTGATTAGCGGTACACATAGACCTCGAGGAATTCACAAACTACCAAAGTTCTCTGAACCGTCATTTTCATTGTTTTGCTTAGACTTTGTTTCCCATTCTACCGCAAAACGCATTTTTTCTCCTTGAGATCCACTCCAATTTTAGTTTAAAGATAGCTTTGCGTGTTTTTGAACAAGACGATAGCAACACTGGTGGGCTGTTGAGATTTGAATTCGGGACAGCCGGAACCACAGCCCCAAAACAGTCCGGATCGGGCTTCTTTTGTGCTGATGGGTTTTGACCACGCACAGCTGAGTAAATTTTATCTGTTTAGGCTATTTTTTATAGCTGTTTATTATATACTATTATATATGACTGTTATTACGGCTTTTTAACCACTAATTACAAATGAATTGGTGGAAAAATCCAACGGACTTATACCCTCTTAAAACCAGGACAAAAATGTAAGTCTATCTTCTCAGACTGTCTGTACCGATTGTCTCTACCACAAAGGCAAGAAAATATGCGTGTGAATCTCGTCTGGCCAGGAAATTCTACCCAAATTGTCTTAAAACCGTCCACTACAGAATCCGCTTCATGACTTCTCAATACTCGAAGTGCTCATTTGAAAATAAGCGTCCATGGTCCAACGACAAAGAGTTGCCCAAATGGACCTGATCAAATGTATTAAGAGCTTTTAGAGTAGAAAAATGAGCCGGTAGTTATGAAGGCAAATGGGTAGGATTGGTGACAGCTCTGCATATTCTTACTTGATCGATATGCGAGTGTCACATTCTTCATCTGACAAACAAAACTGCCGCTGCTGGGCTCTTCATGTGGTGGATGTAGGACTCTCGATCCAGACTCAAAAACAGATATCCAGCCATTACATTCCTTACAAAAGGAAGCCACTCACTAGATTGAGTACGCTGCATCTTCCTCCAAAATCGTCTCAGAAAATCGTGTGGCGCTGAAAAAGTGCATGTTTACCAAGTGGCCTATTTATTTAAATATATTAAAATATTATGCCATATATATATATAATATGCCATATAATATGACATATTCTGTCTCATTTCGTTCTTATTCTCCAAAGAAGCTTTGATTGTTAAATTTTTCTTGTCCCATCTATTGTTTGAATATGTCTCATTCATTCACTTTGGGGAATCACTTAGTTAATTGGCAAAAATTCATGTATTTTTTCAAAACATGGGTTGAGAGTTGAGTCTATACTGTCGGGGAAGATAAAATGAATTGCTATTCGTACTCACTAGTACTAACGGTTGTTGCATGTTGTAATTAGCTAGATTGCATTCAGCTTTACTCCACCATAGATGAAAAAACTATGTACGGAAGAAAACAGGAAAGCATCATTTTATGGGATAGGGAAGCAAAAGCATCCATTTTTCTCATCAACAGCTAATGGTTAGAATATACTAGTCGTCCTCTTTCTGAATATTTTGCCTCGGTATGATAAAACAATCTAATGTCCAGTATCTCAGTGCATAGGTAACTGATGAATCATTTAGTGATTACAAGCAAAAAGAAAGTTAAAATGTCGAAAATTCTTGGGTATCCTGATATTTACCAGCATATTGCCATCTGTCACTTCATAAGTCGGGGGTTCTGGCGAGCCAAAATGGATTTCGAATACAAACTTGCGATTGAACAGCCAGTAGAGAATGCACGCAGTAGGGTGATGGACTGCAAATTCAAGTTATATTAATACGAAACCAACGTTTACTCGAAATACTGAGTGGAATATTTACGGTGAACACACTCATAATGTTCCTCAGCCAAACTTTGAGAGTTTGTACTTTTGGGACAAAAAATCGGTTGTAACTTGTGACCAACGGAGCATCTAGTATATACATTTAATTCACATGCAAGTCTGAGATAACTTGTGTGAAAAACACGCATGCTGATAATGTTCACTCGGTGCCCGAATAACACTGGGCAACCAGGTCTTAAAAGACAGAATTATGCTGACAAATAACGCGTGTACATCCAACTCCCTTTCAAACTAAACCCCATGAGGCAGGTAATGTTAAGAAACTTCAGAAAATCTGCTGGTATCGCCTAAACTTTAGCGAAACTTGTTGGCTTCTGTGAAAATTTTACCTGTTAGATATATCTTCAAAATGAAGCTGCCCTGGTTTACCATATGTTTCTGTATGCAATCTGTCGAATACTTTCTGCAAGTATAATATATCAGACGTAGTACAAAGCACTCATTTCAGCCAGCATGTAAAAATCACCTTCTTCGTATCCTTGAAGAAAAATCCCTAACATCTAGACCCCGGTTTAGGGATCAATCATTCTTTCGAATGGTCGGGCAGCACTGAAGTAGTTAGCGCACGTCGAACGGCGAAGAGTCAGCCAATACCACTGAGATCACAATTTTTGTCGGTTGATTGGGCAATTTTCATCCATCTTACGAAACCCTTCATTTGTGCAGAACGGTGGTTTGCGGGGATGTTTCACTTAACCCGGTCAACAGCCACCACTCGTAAAAAGGCAGATGAACTTCCGCATGGTTAGTACCTTCCCCATGGCTCCGCACGTCATCACTACCGTGAACGTATTCTATTCTCCAACTGTGTAGACCGACTTTACGGTAACTTTCAATGTACAGCCGTACCTGCTAGAGTTACGGAAAATTAACCTAGTTTGTGAGCTCCTTAATACAGTCAGCGCAGAAGGCAGTGTGATAATTCACAAACTGCTCTTTTGGAAGGAGGAATAGCTGGTAAGCTCAAGACGTCGCTAACAAAATCGTATCAACTCCAATCATAATAAAGCATTGCGTTTGAAGAACAGGTCTTTTGCAATGGCATACTTGAAGTAACTTGCCGTCTATCTCTGAAAAGTTTTGCTACAATTGTTTTCCATAGTTACCCAAAACATGCGAATATAATCAACTGATTCTGAAGAGAACCTGGTCATTGTTTTGCTGTTTTATTTAGAAGTGAGCAACTCACAAAGCCATAAGAAGTATCAGACTTTCGACATTTTGGCGGTTACGTACATGCGGTACACTTAGGCTACCATGGAACGGTTAAGAGTGAAAAGAATCCGTATTAAAAGGTCCAGAAATATTGTAAAGCTGTTTCATCTTGTTGGCTGATGAGTGGTGTTAAATAAACTATAAAACGGAAGGCCATGGAATTTTGGAGTACACATTATTGTTGATTCTCAATAACAGGGATGCAGCTTTGGGATGCATCGCAATCCTTCTTTACATATGGAGTTTTCTAAGCCACACAGTCTTGGTAGATGCCTCGTTATCACCCAAAATTATTTCCCCTTGCAAGTAAAAATGCTGGTAAGCAAGAGCGCAATGCAGAAACTGAACAAATCAAACCAAAGTCCATAACTAACCACAGCGAAACTGGGTCTTTTCTGGTGATACCCAGATCGATCAGGCAATTTTTCAACTACGTTTTGTGTAATTCCACGGCAGAATATTATTTTCCACCAAAAATTATGCAAGTATTTTCACACTGTTATCTCCAGTGATTCGCATAATTCAGACTGAACGACACTAAACGCCTTCGCTGTCATAATTCGCCAGCATGGTGGTCGTCCGCCGAGAATGAGGAAACTCCCTCTGAGGGCGGGGATAATTCATGGGTTCAGTTGAGACAAAGACAGGACGAGGTTCTTTTTGTATATTGAATGCACGGGTGCTTTCAGACTTTGGTTGATTGTAGAAAGCACATGAGGAAACTGTGAGCCCCATCCACAAGAAATATGTCCCAGAGCAAGAGAGGCCAATTTACTTAGTTCTGGTACATACAAAGCGTCGTACAAAATAACTAACCATTTTATGTTTATTACTCATGAGTAGGTTTGAGACCACTTAGATTATGTTCGGGACAGCAACACATGAAGTAGAAATGACCGCCCACAACACGGAAAAGATTGTACGGTGCAGCCTGAGTTGAAACCACTGCACTAACGAATACACTTAACTTTTAGGTTTGGAGGCCTTTTTGTACGATGACAAGGATTCTACATTTGCACTCAAGTTCCGGAAACTTGACGCCCTTTTCACAGTTCAAAGGAGAGATGTTGGAATCTCAAGTCAGTTTAGTCACCTGGAATTTACAGTAGCTTCCCATCGGAAAATTCCTCACTTGTAGAGCTAGTCAACACATGACCACGTGATTTGGAATCCGTAACTGAATGACGAACGACTCTATATCCTGTCTCAGTGTGAGTTAATCAGAATGCTTATCAACCGCCCTTGGAATAATAATGAAAACCTCAGCACTTCTTCCACTTGCTCAACTCTTTTTGAAGATTTGTAAGATGCGCATGGCTCATTATTTCCAATCGGCAACAAACAGCTTCACAGTGCTTCTCGACTTTTTATTACTTGCCTCATAATATCTTAAATTTGTTTTCCTCATTTCCACCCCAATACATACTCTCATTGCTAAACACGAACAGTGCGTGCTGCGAGCTTCTTCGTGAACAAATCGTAATGGAATTTAAAGCGCAGAACGTGACCAACACCGTTTTCTAACCAACAGTCCGTACTGGTACACATGAGTAAGGTGGTTTGGAAAAATTTGACTACTGTTACTACATGTTCCTTTGAGGCGGGACCTATTTCGTGGAACAGAAAACGGAAAAGTGTACGAAATAATCCATATATTATCTAACTGTAATAACGGGACGTGATGTATCAGACAAGTACGTAGTGAGCGTGGGTGTCACAACTGTTTGTGATTTGTGGTCAGCGTTCTGCGTTCTGTGTCGATTGTTCTCTATTAAAATCCATTACTGAGGCTTCAATATAATACACTGATTTATGTCAATACCACTCCCAATGTCTGTAAAACACTACCAGCTTTGCTCTGCTACATGTAGTCTTAGGCCCCAGTTTCGATCCATTTTAGGACTGACATGAAAATTAATCTGTGTTGATAATTCACCGCTGGAAGACTCTTTTGTTTGTTTTAATCACGTTAAGCTCTTGAATAAACAGATTCATTTGGGATGGGATTTTAGCACCTTCCAGGGGGTGACAATCTTCACTACTGATGACGTAATCAAGCCTAGCTGATTGGCCACTTCAGGACAGCTGCTGCTCTTTAGAAGGTTGTCATAAAACGAAATGCTTTTGCGGGTAGTGCGCACGATATTACACTTTATTTACATTGTATTATGATGCTCACATCGGTGTAGCCCAGATTCATTCAGCCGTGATTAAAAAATCGTTTTCCGTTGATTAATATACCCCTTTGGTGTCACACTAAACTGTAGCACTGTATGGCAACAAAAAAAGTATCGCTTACCATAAATCAAACATGAAATAGATATAATATTCTGTATCGTATTATATACACAAATATTCACCTCCGACCATCTACAGCATTCCGCTAACAACATAAATTAATTTGACTAGTTGCCCCCACGGTGACTGCGTCACAATAGGAGACGAAACAAATTACCCTGGTGTAACCCGATCGGAACAGTCACGTGAAAGTGTATCTTCATACAACCATATGGGTAGGTGTGACTTCCCGCTGGTTGACCAGATTAAGTCCCTGAGGAATTTGTGCAGTCCTAAGCAACACGAAGCCACACAATGAAATAATTACGACGCCCATAAATGCATGATCATCCGGGTAAATAAGGGCCCCGTAGATCTGTAAACATCTTGTTCAGTTTAATCAAATGAGACCCACACCTAAGTAGATAGATGGATCATCTGAGGTTTCAGTGGCCAACAATAGAGGGGATCATTGATAAACAGGAAGAACATCGTGGGTGAAAGAACAAAACCTTGAAGAAGCTATACACTGGTAATGTAGATCGGATGGAGTTTGACGATCTCATTCATCAATTCAATACGCAATCCGAGTATTGGCAGTTTCGATAACTGGTTTGTATCACATAAACTAAACGAGAAACCTCCCAGACTGTGATACATACCAGTCTATTTTCACCAAAAGAGACCCTGATAGAGGGTCGTACGTAAGATGTGTCAAAAATTCACTCAGAGCCTGTAGTCAGTTTCGGATATCTGGGAAGTCTCAAACATAGCAAGCTCGAGCTTTGATTCTCCTCAAGTTTCTAACCGTGATGGTCGCTGAAAGTTTGCTTACTGGGCTGTCAGTCTAGGTATCATATCAGATAACCTTATGGTTCTAAGTTCTCTTGTTCAAGCGTGGAAGCTGTCTACATGGAAAATTCTATCCCGCCTAACGGCTCTGAAATGGGGATTAAATTGGTATAAAAAGGATGTTCGCCGCTTCGCAAGATGTGGAAATTTATTAAAACCGGGTGGCCGATAAAGAAACCTCGAGATTTTTAAGCGGCTTGTAAGACAGAATAGTTCCTGACATCTGAGAAGCCGCCACTGGAGTAGCCAGTCAACACAAGACCATGGATGTGGATTTCTTGATTACAGGATGAGTAGCGTCATATTCAGTCTAAGCATGAGTAAATTATACTGTTGATCAGGCGCTTCTGGCCTTTCGGTAACCATTCAAACTACTAGCCGGTAAGTTACTGGTTCTGGATTCCCTGCATCACCGGAACGGATTTCATTTTCCCTCATTCATTCATTCATTCATTCATCCTTTCTTTCTTTCTCTCTTTCATTGGGTCAATCATTTACTCATTCATTTTCATTCCGTCAGTGCGCAGAAAAAATGTAGGCGTTTGAATTTGAGAATTAAGGAAACTGGTGAGGCTTTTAACGTAGTATAAGTTTGTTTAAAAAGTGGTCAAAGGGAGAACAAAATCTTTTCAGGTTTCACATTCGATGGGTAACTAGGACCGTTCTCAACAAAGACCGCTTATCAAGTGGCCTTTCAGAGAGACAGCTATGACGTTACACTGCGGTTGTCAATAAGGACTAACTATACAAGGCTAAAATAAATCCTGCAATCAAAGAACCACGTATCCTGGAAATCGCGTGCTCAACAAATAGTCAGATTTGCCGCTAAAGTGAAAGGCATTTCAGTGTGTGTTGCTTGTAGCAGGTGATTGTGGGACTTGCAAAAGGTACGTTCACATCATCCTCATGTGATCAGTCCTATCCCTATCCTGGCGCAACCAGGAGAGTTACTGTGTCGTCACTCGAGGCGTCGAACAAACCAATCACCGCCCAAGCGTGAACACGTTTGTTTGTCCACGTGCGCTGCGCGTGCGTCAATCCATCATCAGTAACAAACTGCTTTCGAATGTCAGATAACCCCAGTACCAATCCCCGTAATTTCAAGGATATGCTCAGCTGATCAGCCTTCATAAAAGCGATTCCCATCTTTGGTGCAGACTTATCGGAATAATTTAATCAGGAAGATTACTCCAAAAAGAGTGATGTAACTGTAGGACAGTGACTTGCAATCCATCAGTTCACTTCCCAAAGATTAATATCGCCCACCTGAATACGTGAGATCTAAACAAACTAGCGACAATTTTGCTACGCAAAAAACATAGCTTTGTAACGAAAATACGACGAAATGACCAATAATCAATAACTTGAACGTGTATTTATTCCCGACGCAATTCCCTTAATTAGGAAATCCATTCGGTAGTAAACATGTTGGCTCAGTACATCTTGATAGGTGAGTACCAGTCAATGAATTGAACAAATCAATGCAGTTTGATAACATTACAGTGTCCTAGACGTATTACACTACTCATAAGGTTGCTGAAAACTCTTCGACAGCCCACGACCGGTTTTGCCCTTCTTGGGGCTCATCAGGTAGGCGCATTCTATGAGTTTCCATTAACCTTATGTTATACTTGAACCCAAATTGCACGGAATAAGCAAAATACACTCATTTGCAAACAAATTTGGTTTTACGAGAAACTCACCTGGGACTCAGCTGAATCTCTCGGTAATGATGTTTCAGCTGGGTGTCCTGTTCTGCTCTCCGTATTTTGGTGATTTTTCAGTATTTATGCACAACATTTGGACAATTAAGGTGAACAATTATGTTCATTTGAGCGATTAGCATTAGGTCACAGGCAAATTAACAGGACAAATTATCGATGGTCATTTTAGAGTAAATTCCTGCTGCATAAACTGAGAAAAGCTAAGGAGAACACTGCGTTTATCCTTGCTTTGTTTCTTAGAAACGAAAACATCTCGAAATCGGTGACAAGCCAGTTAGAAGGACACTCTGTACAGTTGGATATCGGGTAGGACATTTTTCGGTATTTTCACGCGCTTAATAACGCCACTCCATGTTTTCCAACTCACTTCCTAATGTTATAGTACATCCCACTTACTCTTCACCAAGGATGACACCTTGTTCCGTTTGATCCAACGAAAGCGTTTATTGTAACCAGGCTGCTGACAGCACAACGATGATCGTGAATGTGACAACTGGCCAATAGGGTACGAGATAACTTTAACTGCCAGGTATTTCTAAACCATATACGTTCTTCTGATAACTGTTTTTCAAATACCAGTTTTATTAGGACCCCGTCGCTATAAAGAATTCTCCTACAGGAGACAGTGGTTTCTTTCTGCTTGGCTATCAGTGGCCTTCAGCACAATGAAACAGCTATGCGGTGTTGAGTTGTACACTCAAGTGAAACATTGTAACTGTCTTGAACCCTGGTGTTTGCGTGAACTTGTGGACAGTAGCCTGAAACTGTCGACCAAGCTCGGAAGACTTCCAACGCTATGCGCTTGGTTGATGAGTTCGAATGAACAAGAGAAGTTGAGTTTTCTGACGTTATATCACAATTCTGCTAAAAAACTGACTTCATTTGAAGGAATGCGGCAGTATTCAAACTAGACGGAGGTATAATTTGCTTGCTATCAATGAATAAATTAAGCAGTCCTTGGTAATTCTTGGTATAATTTATCCATTCTGTTTTCGTTTCAGCAATGCTCTTGTTCATCGTGCGAAATGTGGTTCAGGGTGTAAGTGGATTTGTCGGACGATTTTGGCATTTTGTTCAATGACGTTTACCACCATAAGTGGCAATCCGGAAGTATTACAATAATACTATTACGATTATTGATAACAGTAGCAATATTAATCGTTCAGTTATAAGGACATTTTGGTGCCTACCTGTCTTGCTACCCGAGAGAAGCACGACGGCTCAGGTGCTGCTAGGTTGCCTGAGCCTAGACAACACCAGTCGAGATGCCGGGGTCGGGTTCGAACCACAGATCTTCTGGTCCTTGAATAAGTGCCTCAATCACTGAGCTATCTCACCTACAACAGTGTTGTATCTCCCACTACTTACAAACTACCCGCACAAAAAACAACAAACCACAAACTAAACATCACATTGAGCTTGTCTCACTAAAATTAGTGAATGTTTTACGACGAGGAAAGCTTTTTATGACAGTTTAGACTGGTATAAAACGCCCTGGTAGTTGACGGTCACATGTCCGATCACTTGGTATTGTGGGAGGGGGCGACACCGACTGCTAACTCATTTAGAACCACCTACTAACTGCTGAGGATAAGGTTGCACACTACAAAATGCGTGGTAAATAGTGCACTTGGATAAAAGTATGTTTCAGCATATCAACATCCAACAATCTCCGCATAAAATGCTCATAACCACACGAGCTTGTTGAAGAGAGGTGAATGTGCACCAGTCATTAGGACAGATCGTTCTTTAGAAACCATTGGACGAGACTCAAGGGAAGATTATTTCTCCATCAAATATTGCTGCTCCCGAAAAGCATCGGGTGTTTGTTTAGCAGAAAAACGACGTTTAACCAGAAAGCAGGTCGCTTCTTATAAGTACTATGCAGCCACATTTGCAGTGGCTCGGTTTCAGTTTGTGGATGTAATTTTCAGGAACCGGCGTATGTCACATACTGTTCGATGTTGACTTGATGCCTCAAGCAATATAACAGGTCGCTAACAAAGCCATTTCAAGGCAGATATACTTTCCTAGAACGTAAGTGCCCCCCCCTCAATTTTTAGTTAGACTGCTTAAAAGGGGGACTGATGGCCTTTTGTATTTTTAAAAGTACCACAGAAGGATGCAGTAACCCTTCGCTTAACCTAAACACAGCTTATACCTCATGCGTTATCTTCGAGTGTTTTTCCTACATCATCAACCTGAAGGTTTTGCCACCACTCAGAAGTGCTAACATTTCATCGTATATTATGAGTCTCCTCTTATTTTCCGTTACAGCACGATGTGCACGAATCATCAGACGCACCTGAACGTAAACAGGTGGTAATAGAGAAACGCAAATTCCCATTTATAGGCGCCCGTCAGTTGGAGGGTTTTTGGAGGACATTACTACGTCTTCCCTACTGAGTGTCGCATTCTTTGTGGTGTAAAATATACAGTGCTCATCTATACTGTTGGATTTTCCGCAGAACTGGTTTCAATTTGTTCGGGTTTATTTGGAAGTTGTGGGGATCGTCCTGATGAAGCAGTCTTCGTTCATGTTGCTTGATTTCAAGTGTGTAAATTGATTAAATCCTTTGATCTGGGTCATTCCAGACTGTTTCGCGTTAAAGAAAAAATTGTTTCATATTAATAATACTAAAAATTCTGCTTTTTGTTATCTTCAGTAGAATCAAAACAAAAATTTCTGGGTTTGAACGAAAGGCGGTTTCATGCAGAAGACAAAGACGACTTAACACCTGATCAGAAGTTGGTGTGGTTTGCCGGGTAAATGGTTCTCAAACCTGTCTTCTCATCTCATCCCATCGTACTTACCCGAATTCCTACACGCCACTGTCCTAATCGATTTATTAACAAAGGCAGAGTACATAAAAGGCATAAAACCTTACATGGCCAAGGTGTTCCTTCCATGAGAAGTCCCCTCAGAAATATGGCTCGCCTAAACCGCAAACTGACAAGGTATGAGGCCAGATTTCCAGGGTAACAAAACGCGCTTCACGCTTCCAGTTTGCGCATCGACCGATACCGAAGGCACTGCCCAAGGTTCACTGCCAAGGTGTGCTATAAAATGATAGTTGCTTTATAGTTTTGGACAGCCAAGTAAGTACCTCCTTGTTTGGTGTATAAAAAATGGAGATGAGTCCTTCATACAACTGCGGGTTGCAAGTACGGTTCTGGAATACGGTGGGCTGGCACCCTTTTTGGATCTGCCATTCACATCAAACGACGCTGATGCCGCTGATGCACTGAACCTAGCACGTTTTCTTAGCAACAACCATCAAAGTCAACCGTCTTCTCTTTCCATGTAGAGGGATAACACTGCGTCTAAGAAGTTTTTGCGAAATGTTACCTCCGGGCATGACCACATCCTGGAGTGAAGTGGTCTGGCTGATTACGCTACCCCCAGAGGATTTGGCGAATGGGCATCCGATAAGGCTCATTCATAATAAATATATCGCGTGAGAGCCGAAAACTGTGTTATATTCTACTAGTCATAAGTGTAACTTTGTCGGCTAACTGTGGTGGTGATTATGCACTTAACAAAGTTTTGGTTTTCCGCTAGAATTTTAGAGAGAAATGCAGGTGCTTCTCTCTACAGAGAAGGTTATTTGAAAAAATTTCACCGTTTTATAAGCGCGACACAAGAACATCAGATGTTCGAATAGGGTAATAAGAAGAGAAAGGTCGTGGGATTTCGGTATTTCGTTCCCACATCTTTAGCATCAAGACTAAAGATAAGTGGTCCCTCAGCTTATTGCGGAATGGGGCCAATGTAGGCAGTGGGGTCTCCTTCAGAACCCCAAAGTAGACTGACTGCTTGTGTCATGGTCTCTTGTAACACACAAGTGAGAGACTAATTAGGTCTCACTGAACCCTAATAATTTCAAGTCAGTATCGTTCAACAAAGTTGTGAACTTTGTTTTTGGGTCGATCACGTGACCACTGACCGGAAGGTGTCTTGTAAGGGACGAGGCGGATTTTCCTGTCCCTGACTGCAATCTACTGGTGGGTCGATTAGCCATGTAGCGCAAATAAAAAGCTAACCTTCTGAGATGCGTTAGCATCAGCTCCTCTCTAATCTGCCAAAGTCGATTTCACGGAAACCGCAAGAGGGCAGACTGCTCACATCATACTTTGAGACGCTGGCCAACCGAAACTAGTCTGCCTCATCAATAACCGCAGGATTATCTGACAAGTAGTCGCTGACTACCTCCTATTACTCCGAATAATCTTTCCAAAACAAGCTTCAGCAGCCTATATTGTAATCAAACATACCAGACAAGGCAGCATAAAAACACCAGGTATGTGACTACATAAACCACCGTGAAACCGGTATATTTTCGTACTAACACAAAACCATTAGAAATGAAAAGTCTTAAACCATCCCGGTTTATTTGGGCACGTTCACAGATTCCCTTCAACAGATTCGGTTTCGAATAAGAGCCGTTCAATTTGAGTAAGTGTGAACCAGCAAAATTCTCCTTTTTCTCGTAGCTGGTCGCCTATTTTGAATTCAGCTCTGGGCCTTTGCTGACAACAAGCACTATTTCCTTCATTGAATGTATTCACAATTGGAGTGGAGGTTTTTCCATCAATAACAACAGACAAATTATCATCGCTTCAATGATCAAGAGAATCCAATTCTGAAATACAGAGGTTGGTGTAGTTAAAAGTTTCCCTTGATACCTCGGGTGAACAGGAAAACACACGAAATACTGGTCTTTGGGGCTATGAGTCATGCTGTTTTGTGACGGTGCAGGATTTACAGACTTATTCTCCCAAGTTTTGCTTGATTTAACTCCGGAAGAGCATATTTACAAAGAGGGTTTGTAAATGTCTAAAACCCAATGCTTCTAAAAAGGGGTTTGTGGTCGCTCTGAAGCAAAAAACAAGTGTCCGCCAAGACATTATCCACGCATTAAGTAGCAAGGTTATCAGACAAACTACCCCGAAGTCTTCGCCGAGCACTTAAGCTGCAAAACAGCACCCTTGGGTGGCCTAGTAACCCGGGGACTACGCCTACCTGATTAACCCCAAAATGGTCGAAGCCAGTCATGGGAGGTCGAAAAATGTCCAGCAAACTTATGAGCAGTTCAGGCGACATACGTGTTTTTCAATAGTTCGTGTGGTTGTGACAAAAAACTCAACTTCGATCTCACCAGTCTGAAATAATGAACTTAAATCTTTACCGAATTCAATTGTCGGTCAGGTTAAAGTGAAATTGAAACTTCGGCAAGACGAGAAACAAGCAGTTTTCATAGTGAAAGGTCCATCAATATTTGTTTATATGCGACTCACGCAAAAGCCACTTATTTGTAGTCTATTTCAGCTAATCGATGTTCGACACTAGTGTTGACTTCTCTCACTGGGAACAACATCGTAACTGGTGTGGTGCTGGGTTGTAGAGATAATAAGGAGCTGGGCATAGCCAAATATTTGTGGAGGACACGCAACTAACATACGGTGATCATACAAGTTGTACCTAGCCTCATCCTTCCCATGTAACAAAATATAGAAAACTTTTGACACTTTTGTCCCCACAACTTCCAAATCATGATCATATTAATTTGCAGGTGCACTACTCATAAAGTTACTCCGAAATCCTTCGACAGCCCACTACTTGTTTTGCCTTTCTTCGGGGTCATCAGGTTGGCGCAGGCCGCGAATTTCACAAGGACCACCGTATTTTGGAAAATGTGGAATCCGAGCTATGTTTAACATGGTGATTCATTTTTTATGCTACTTTGGGTCAGACTATGCAGATGCTAACCTTAATCATTTGGTTCCTGTTCTCCACAACTTCCTCACAACGTACAACATGCTTGACCACTGAATTTTCCACATAGGGCTTTTTTCGGTAGTTTGTGTAAAATAAAACAGCAGATCTCGAAATCTCTCATTTCAGTTTGTTCACATCAGACTAAAAGCTCAGTTATTCGAAAGAAGCTCATTCGTATGGCCAGGAGACCAAATAATCCGTCCGGGATTTTAGACGATAATGTCATGAGAAATATGGAGTTCACGTCCTGTGTGGGCAAACTGAACACCGTATGGTTCAATCAAGAAAAAAGGTGCTCCTGCCGTAGCACCCTCTCGGTGTCCAAGTGCCATGCCACCCGAAGAAAGCATGAGAGTCGAGATACTACCAGACTGCCAAAGCCTATACATGAGTAGTCGGGTTGCAGAGGTCGGGTTCGAACCTCACACCTTCTGGTCAGTGAGTTCTCGCCTTAACCACTGAGCAATCTCGAGCTCAGTCAGAAGATGCCATGGGACACTGTTGAGCTAGTCGTAAGCTGTAAGAGATTAACAAGTAACTCTATCAAAAATGTAGCCAGGAGGGATATTATTTATCAGTTCTAGAAGGTAAGTTCGTAGATCGTGTTGCAACCATGAATTGCACTTGTAACTGCCTTTGAATGTCACTCTGCCCATTTGTACTCCATCAGAAACTGGAAACACCATTTTAAGATATGCTATAAAATTTTAGCAAACTTTTGAGCAGTATTTCTTCAGGAAATTCAGACCGTGTTAAGAGTCGTATAGTAACGAAGCCCCTCTCAGTGGCACTGCATTTTATTTACCCATTTTGCAAGGATCATATTTCAAACATAATTGAACGGAGAGAAAAACATAGCATAGGGTTTACATTACGTTGTAATAATTAAGTTAAGATATGCCATGTTACTTACAAAACATCAGAGTACTGATTCAAGCACCATTCTTTTCTCATATGCAAACGTGCATTTGGTCAGTCTCCCGGAAAATTACTTCCCCAAGATAAGAGAACACTCTGGACAGACCCTTGGGTCCGGTTTCTATTCGGGAGACCAGTGAATAAACATTTTCATGATCGAATGCCTACCATTGGTCACATACCCCGGACATTCAAAAGCGTTCTGAAGTTCACTCCGGTACACTTACCAATTAAACGGTTCGAACCAGATGGCTGACCTGGAGTCCCTAAGAAAATCAAATTTGGCTTTTTAATATATATTCCGCCGAAGGACTATCATATCGTTTCTTACGTAACGAAGCGACTGGACCTTAAAGTAGTAGTGTGACGGTTTGTGCACCTCCCAAACCTTCTGAACTATACTAGAGCGTGTACACGTGACAATCACAGATCCTCTCATACCAGGTTGGTCAATGGGTACAGGTCCAACTAACGATCTATAGACCCTTAATGTTGAAGTCTGGAACTTGTGCGGCTACTTGTTCTCTAGAAATCTTAATGCACTTACATTCTCCGCCAAACACCTCTGCCTGGCGGTAAGGCTTTTGAGCCAAAGGTTTTAGCCGAGGATCTTAATTGTCATCCTGTCTGGGTCATGGCGCCCAGGTAGTATCCCAACCCACGTTTAACCACGATACCCAATTCTGTTATGTAACATCGGTCGTCGCGTGGTGCCATCAGCCGGGGCGGCTTACCTGCTGCATACAGTAGGGAGCGTAAGCGAAAGTATGTTACTCCTGCTGCACCCTTCTGATACTTTCAGTTATTGCCTCTTGCACACTACACCACCCTAATTTGAATACTCTCTCCGCAAGTCCCATCACTAAGACTGACCGCTCTGTTCGCCATGCACCACACTGACCTGCAGCTTCTGTACGTCCGACTCTAAGAACAACTCTAAACACCTCGAAGTCTGTCTTCAAACTCCGAAAGTCGGTCTCCTTAGCTACTTCCAATGTCCGCACACTTAAGCAAGCAGGACAATAAGTGGCTCTTGTTCTCACGCCAGGTCCCCTCTGCGTTGATATATACCGTCTGATAGAAACTGGAATCCAGGACACATGTTCTGCAATTAAACTGACTGCCCACTATGTTTCTTTCAGGTTCCGACTGCGCACCTCTGTTGATGCGGAGGCCGCCACAGCTGGATGTGCCGGGGTAGTAGTTTGCTGAGTAATCAAAGGGAAGCGGCTCTACTTGCGTGGATATCCGATGACAGCCGCATCTACGCGATTTGCTTGGCAACGTCTGTGAAGGAACCACTAGAATGTGAGTTGCATCGCTCCCTAATGGTTGTTTCTGCTTACGCCCTGAAGGAGTACAGCTCTGAATCTGGCGTTCTAGGTGCTCGTTTAAGAGGGCAAAAGCTCAGATGTCATCGTGGTTGTTGGTGACATGACCACCCACGTCGGTAGATTTGGCGCTGCTGACGCAGTCTTGGGGTTCATACGAGACGCACGAACAACGGAAATCGTCCACTTCAGATGTGTGCGGATCACAAACTCTTCGTTTGCAGTGCCAATATCCGGAACAGCGGAAATTGCCTAACAGCGTGGCGCCCACAGACGAACCAGCTCCGAATCTATATAGACCTCATCATCATCAGTTACCCGTGCCGAGGGTCAGTCATGGCCTGCCGCTTCTTCTGGAGTGTAGCGTGGACCCCGACCATGCACTTGCCCACTGCCACTTCCCACTGCGCTTCTCAGATCTACGCGAAACGTGCACATCTGACTTAGTTAGTGAGAAGCCAGTGAACCCATGAGCACCAAACGGTATTTGGAACTAGTAGAGGCTACGTCGACCAAATCTTCGCATTCCCTCAGGTGTTAGATCAATGCCATATGTACAGACGACTAATAATGATGGTGTCCTCTGACTTCAGTGATTCAAATCTGTCAATTTCTTAGTGTTGTTAACCACAGTAGCAGTATGTCCCAGAAGTTTGTGAACACAATCTTATCCCCAAATTCACATACTTCTGGGCGTGTAGGTGTATGGTGTGTTCTCCAAGTGTCCCTACGAAAGTGGTGTTCGACAAGGATGTTCACTTTCTCCGTTCTTGTTCAACTTCGTCACTGATGAAATAGTGAGGCGAATGCTTGAAGGTCTGCAAAACCCCGGCGTTCAAATTGTTGCTGGTGAGAACCTTGTCGATCTGGAGTACGCAGACGACATCGTCCCTATCTTTGAAGACGAAGGCCAGGAGCAATTTATGTTGAATAAACTGGTCAACATCATAACATCCTTCGGCATGCGCTTTGCACTGCAACGTCATGCTTCAGAAGGTGCAGTGTATGAATGTGCTCATGGCAGCTCAAGGGGAAGCACCTTAGGTCGTCGGGAATCATACATGCCTCGATAGTTACTTTACTCCTGACGGAAGTGGGTCTAATGAAGTAAGTGCATGAATATCAAAGGCGTCAAAAAGCATATCACTGGGTTTCAAGGGTCGTGCGTACCAATCTAAAGTAAGGGCTGTATTGTCATAGGGTTACAGGACACGGCCTCTGCGGATAGATGATGTTAAGCGTCTTCAGTTTTTTGAAAGCCGAAGTCTCAAAAAAGCTGCTAGTGTCGGAAGGCGTCAAGGGATTTGTAACGAGGTAATTAAAAAACCTATGTTTAGTTTTTCAACAGTATTCCAATCGCGGAAAACATCCATCACCACCAGGTGCGGTGGCTCGCCCATGTGCTACACATGCCGAACCATCATTTATCAAGTTAAGTGTTGTTCACCGCACCTCCTTTACAATGGCACATCAAACAGCAAGGTGGTCAGCGTTCCGCTTGGCAGGATGGTATGAGATTACGAAGAGTTCATGTGTTGTTAGAGTGATTCGCCTGCCAGGATGGGGTCCCCTAGACACTGCCTGCGCTTGGCTGGAGACACTGTAAGAAATTGTATGATCAATGTCAATGGCTTTGGTGCTTTCAATTTCTCTCCGGACTGTCTAGTTGAGATTTTGGATGTGCACGTATCACACCATGCTTGCGAAATATGAGCTCCAGATCTTCTCCGTTCCCATCACTTTCACTCAAAGGCTTAAAATACAATCAGATCAAGGTTGTAGGTGAAGCATTAAATCATTTGCGTAGCCACTGCTGTTGCTTTCTCTGATGATGAAGACGATGATGATGATGATGACTATTCTACCCCACTCCACTGTTTTCCGTGATGGTTTCATTAAATAATTTGAGTATTCGACAAGCGATTACAACTGTGCACAGAATGTCCATCGCAGTAACATTACATTCTTAAGCCCATTAGTTGTTTCTGCCAAAGCTGGGGTTGGCCTTAATAACTTGAGTGACGCAGATCACGAAATACCACGTTGCTTCACAATTCAACACTTCAAGTGTTAGAAAGCTGAATGCCAACCCACATCATCGGGTGTTCAAGCAAGACTTGAGTATTTGTTAGGCAGAACTCCACACGGATCCCGCTTTACCGCTCGCAGTCAGGTGCTGCTACGGCCGAGAAGCCTACCCCGCCTAAGGTTGGCCAAAATTTCGGGACGCTTGTCGACCCGGCATCAAGCCGAGATGTGATTGGTCGAAAATCTGGATCCAACAGCCAATCATGACGCAGTATTGGCCAAATGCCGGTTGCCAATGGCGCATCCAGAAGGCGTCCGAATTTCCAGAAAGTTGCCACCGCTTACACTATATATACGAAGCGCTGTACAGATGTTTTTGACTTCGTTTTGGGTGTTAATATACCTTGTGCATCCTTGGTGGTTGGTTTTGACGTGAGCGCTAGCTTGGGAGGCACAGACCGAGAACTAAGCTGAGGAAAATACCGTTATTACAATTGGCGAACGGGAACCCACGATGTCAATCGAATTTAGTCAGCTTCGAGAATTATTACAGCAGCAACAAAAGCAGTTTGAAGAAGCGCAACTGAAGCTCATTGAATCACTGACTCAGAGACTGCATATCCAGACAGCAGCAGCCAGTACTGGTGAGTCTTCTGTTTCTTCAACTGATGCAGCCGCGGCCTCAATCACGGAGTTCACATTCGACCCTCTTTCTGGTCACACTTTTGACTCCTGGTTCAAGCGGTACGAAGACATGTTCAAGACTGATTTTTCCAAGTTTGATGACGGATGGAAAGTCAGATTATTGCTGCGAAAACTCGGCACATCGGAACATGAACGGTACACAAATTTCATTCTCCCCAAGCTGCCCCGCGACCTCAGCTTTGATGAAACGGTCAGAACACTGTCTCAGATATTTGGCGATCAAACATCACTGTTCAATATCCGTTACCAATGCCTAAAGCTGGTCAAGAAAGATGATGATGATTTCATCACGTTTGCCGGTGTTGTCAATCGGGAATGCGAGCGCTTCAAGCTCAGCTCAATGACGGAGAATCAGTTTAAGTGCCTCATTTTTGTATCCGGTCTCCAGTCGCCCCAAGATGCTGACATCAGAACCCGGCTGCTTACCAGAATTGAACAGGATGCTGAAATGACGTTGCAGAGCCTCACCACTGAATGTCAACGCCTCATCAACCTGAAGCACGACACGGCTATGATCGGCCAGTCACCTGTGACTTCAAGCAGCTGTGTACACGCAATTAACTCCAGCGCGCCAAAGAAATCTGACAAAAAGCCCGATCGAAAACAGAGCAAACCTCCCACAAGTTGCTGGCATTGCGGTGAGTGGCATTTTGCTCGTTATTGCCGGTTTAGGCGTCATAAATGTGCCAGATGTCATCGTCGTGGCCACAAAGAAGATTTATGTCGATCTCAGAGGTCGCAGCCACCCGCACACCACCGTGCGGCCCACAAATCGCGGTCCAACTCGGTGACGGCGACATTCAAAGTTGATTTTGCTTGCCGAAGGAAGTTCGTGACGGTTCGTATCAACAACATCCCAGTTCGTTTGCAGCTTGATACGGGCTCCGACATCACACTGCTCAGTGAACGAACATGGAAACGAATTGGTAAGCCTCATGTGAAACCGACCGAACATTGGGCCCGTAATGCTTCTGGTGGTAAACTGAAGTTGACTGGCGAGGTTGACTGCTCCATTAGCTTCAATGGCTCGACGGCACAAGCCACGTGCTACCTGACGTCATGCCCCAAACTTGATCTCATGGGGCTGGATTGGATCGAAAAGCTGAATCTGCTGGAGAAGCCAATTAATTCTATTTGCAGCCTCACGCACGCAGCCACCCGAGGTGCCCTCAAACCAACTCACGTTGCGAAGCGTTCACTTGAGGACCTCCTACAACGCTATGCGTCTATATTCGCCGACGAGCTTGGAAGGTGCACAAAAGCAAGAGCCAGACTGTGCCTCCTCCCCAATGCCAAACCAGTTTTCAGGCCTAAACGCCCAGTACCATATGCAGCCTTACCTATCGTTGACCAGGAACTGGACCGTCTACAGAAGGCTGGTGTTCTCCAACCGACCAACTACTCCGCATGGGCCGCACCGATCGTGTTGGTGAAGAAGGCTAACGGGACCATCCGGTTGTGTGCAGATTTCTCTACTGGTCTCAATGCTGCACTGGATACCCACCAATACCCTCTGCCTCTTCCAGACGATTTGTTCGCGAAATTGAATGGGGGTAAATGTTTCGCGAAGATTGACTTGGCCGATGCTTACCTCCAGGTTGAAGTTGAGGAAGAATCCCGAGAACTTCTGACGATCAATACGCACCGCGGTCTGTTCCAGTATACCCGACTGCCATTTGGTGTCAAAACAGCCCCAGCCATATTTCAGCAGATAATGGATACTATGCTGAAGGATGCTCCCGGCGTTGCTGTCTATTTGGACGATCTCATTGTCATGGGTTCCAGCCCCCACGAATTATGGCAGCGCCTTGATTACGTGCTTGGTCGCATTCAAGAATATGGCTTCAGAGTGCGCCGAGAAAAGTGCAATTTCTTCATGCAGTCGATAAAGTACCTTGGTTTTATCATTGACCAACATGGCCGCCGACCAGACCCGGAGAACATCGAAGCTATCAAACGGATGCCAGCACCCACAGACGTGACGTCCCTTAGGTCTTTCCTCGGTCTCGTAAGTCATTACAGTTCGTTTCTGCCTGCCATGCATCGCCTCCGAGGCCCACTAAACCAGCTACTTACCAAGGACCACAAGTGGACATGGTCAGAAGAATGCCAACGCGCCTTTGACTCTGTCAAGTCCATGCTAAGTTCCGATTTGCTACTCACACACTACGATCCATCGCTGGAAATCGTTGTGGCGTCGGATGCCTCGAACTATGGAATTGGCGCAGTGATTTCACATGTATTTCCAGATAGCAGCCAGAAAGCCATTGCTCATGCGGCCAGATCCCTGACATCAGCCGAGCGGAACTACAGTCAGATAGAAAAGGAAGCTTTGGCGATCGTGTTTGCCGTTAAGAAGTTTCATAAAATGCTCTACGGTCGTCAGTTTACCCTACTGACCGATCACAAGCAACTTCTTGCTGTGTTTGGCTCGAAGAAAGGAATCCCGGCATATACTGCCAACCGCCTCCAGCGATGGGCTACCCTGCTTCTGGGATATGACTTCAAGCTAAAGTACCAGTCCACCACCAGCCTCGGACAAGCCGACGCACTGTCGCGCCTCATTGATTCAAGTAGGCCAGAACCAGAAGATACTGTAGTTGCAACAATTGCCTTGGAACCGGAGGTTAACCGCGTAGTATCCGAAGCGGTTAGCATTCTTCCAGTGACCGCCGACATGGTCCGCCAGGCTACCGATCAAGACCCTGTGCTGCAGCAAGTCATTAAGTACCACCGCAATCAGTGGCCGCGTACCTGTCCAAAAGACGAACTGAGATCTTACTTTAACCGGCGTGATGCACTATCACTAGTCGATGGATGCCTCTTGTTTTCCGAACGCGTTGTCATCCCAAAGAAGTTACAACCAGCTGTCCTGAATCAGTTTCATAAAGGGCACCCGGGAACAAACAGGATGAAGGCCCTTGCTCGGAGTTACGTCTACTGGCCTTTGATGGACTCCCAGATCGAGCAAGTCTCAAAATCTTGCCTGCGGTGCGCTGAAGCATCCAAGTCACCCGTAAAAACCTACCTGCGCTCGTGGCCGCCACCGACCGAACCCTGGTCTCGACTTCACATCGATTATGCAGGTCCAGTGGGTGGCCAACACTTTTTGGTCGTGGTCGACGCTTACAGCAAATGGCCGGAAATTTTTCTGGTGAACAGCCCCACAACTGCCACTACAGTCCTGGAACTCCGACGATTGTTCAGTCGCTTTGGAACGCCAGAAACTATCGTATCCGACAACGGCAGTCAGTTTACGTCGTCGGCGTTCGCAAACTTTTGTCGGGAGTATGGCATAACACATGTCCGCTCGCCGCCGTTTCATCCACAGTCGAACGGCCAGGCGGAACGCTTCGTTGACACCCTGAAGCGGGCACTTCAAAAGTCCAGAGGGGAGGGACCAACGGAAGAGATTTTGCAAAGGTTCCTGCTGGCATATCGAGCGACTCCAAACCCCAACTCGCCTGGTGGACTGTCACCAGCAGAGGCACTGCTCCGAAGGAAGGTTCGGACACCGCATGACACTATCCGGCCACAGAAAAGGCCGGCTAGTCGCCGCAACACCAGAATGGAAGAACAGTTTAACCGGCATCATGGAGCAACTGCGCGCTCCTTCAGCGAAGGTCAGAGAGTGTTGGTTCGTGACTATAGCGGCAGACACCCTACGTGGATCCCAGGACTCATTCTTCGCCGGCGCGGCAAAGTGCTCTACGAGATTCAAGTTGGCCCAGCCAAGTGGATACGGCACACAAACCAAATCCGGCCGACAGAGGCGCAGGTCCCGCTCACAGCACAGAGTGAGTTGAGTCTAGAGTTGCTTCTGGACACTTTTGATCTCGGCACCATCCCAGAAAATCCATCAGCTGCTTCGTCGGAGGCCCAGCCTGAGCACGGATTACGACCGCGACGCTGGACAGACAGGATCCGCAAGCCAGTGAGGCCCTTGCAAGTGAACCCGCGGCTTCGAAGCTACGTCAACAAACTTCAAGGGGGAGGTGTTAGGCGGAATTCCACACGGATCCCGCTTTACCGCTCGCAGTCAGGTGCTGCTACGGCCGAGAAGCCTACCCCGCCTAAGGTTGGCCAAAATTTCGGGACGCTTGTCGACCCGGCATCAAGCCGAGATGTGATTGGTCGAAAATCTGGATCCAACAGCCAATCATGACGCAGTATTGGCCGAATGCCGGTTGCCAATGGCGCATGCAGAAGGCGTCAGAATTTCCAGAAAGTTGTCGCCGCTTACACTATATATATGAAGCGCTGTACAAATGTTCTTGACTTCGTTTTGGGCGTTAATATACTTTGTGCACCTTTGGTGGTTGTTTTGACGTAAACGCTAGCTTGGGAGGCTCAGACCGAGAACTAAGCTGAGGAAATTGCCGTTATTACAGTATTGGTCATTTAGATCCCGCTGTTGTGTATACCAGAGGCATGGGACCTAGCAATGCAGACAAAACAAGACGCTAATCATCATTTCCGAGATTGCAATTCGTCCTACTCTGACCATACTCCAATACCAGCTCAGTTGTCTCGAACCGGTATGTTTCTTGCGGAGAATATGACCTATTGGCCAATCTGGTACGTATTCCTGTGAAAGATCGACTCGATCCTTAATGGTCATATTCGCTCGATGTTGAATACGTGGCCCAAAGACATGGTGATTGGTATGTTCCATCCACCAGCCTGTACAAACCGTTGTTGCTGAAAGCTCTTCAACAGCCCACGACCGCTTTTATCCCCCTTGGGGCCCTTCAGATAGGCACAGTCCCCGAGTTTTCGTCAACCTTAAATTGTGATTTGATCGTAACACAGTTTGATCAGAACGAGTGGAGTTTTATCCTTTTTTCAAATTTCGTGCATCACTCAAATCCGCGGTCAGTTTACGTTTAAAGTGGACAGTTCATGGAGAGGTAATACAGTGTTCTATCTGTTGAGAAACTATTTTCATCATTACAGCTGTTAATTGCAGTGGCTTGGACAGAGTAACAGATGAAATGCGGCCATCATGTCGGAATGGCTTCGGGGGACATTTTTCGGACTACCAGAATAACCATACCATAATCTAGCAGGGGAATCGAAACATCGTGTGTAACTTTGTAATCTCCCATCATCCTCGATAATCTATTGATTTATTAGCTCATGCCCGTGTCCGGCCATTATAAATGAACTTGTCTCAAAAAGTGAACAATTAATACCTAGACTTGGAGCAATCTGTGCCGACCGTAGGTACTTCATCTCGAAGCCAGACATCACATGAACAGAAAAAACGGTCTGATTTATTCCAACTGAGTGTTTATCTTCCATCATACCGCCTACTGCCTTCCGGCAAACTGTTCAAATCATCCGAAATGACGCAGACTATATAGGACTTTTAAATCCCTGTCTAAATTTACAAACAAACACAAGGAAACCGCTAGTCTTTGCTATCCTCTGGTTGGCAATTATCGTAAATTGCGTACGAGGAAGTCATAGTGGAAAAGTATGAAGCGGAGCCTTTTAGCTTCTATGATTCGTTTAGCCAATTTAGGTCACTTACGCATCTGTCATTGTAGCAGCTACTGTACTTTTCACGTCAAAAAATCCGTCAGAGGAAATCCCTTCGTCAAGGAGAGATCATTGGAGCGCGGGATTTCCTCGAACTAACAAACCTTTGTTTCTCTTCACTTTCCTCGTCATTCTCACAGGTAATACAATCAGAATTATACACAATGGTGGCACGATAAAAATCGTTTTTTTTCGCATGTCACATAAAGGTCATCAGGGAACCGAAATGTCGTGATCTATGCCGATCAGACTAGCGGGAGTCATCTATACATACTGCCGATAAAATGGACTTCTGCACTTTCCAAGGATGTTGTTTTGCGGTCTGGGAATAGTGTTGTGCGTGCTCTCTCAAAGCCGATTCCCTAGCCTGTTGTTTGACCACTGAAGACCCGGGGGTTCACTCTATCGGTTTCGTTCTTCCGCTGCATTTATTTTGCCATCCAGTGTGCAATTGGTTTAGCGAAACATCTCCCAAAAATATCATCCCATCAGTGGTTGGAAACCTAGCATTTTCGGAAAAGTGTTAGTTTCCTGTTTTTTTTAGCATGCGATAGTTTCATTGATACGGACAGTCGCTCTCTTTTTGTCGATCTCAGTAACTCTTGCATCTGTTTCGCAAACGCTGACGAACGAGGGTATTCATTTCAACCAAACTTTCAGGCGTCTTATTGTGTTCGGGTAAAAAGCCACACTTCATAGGTCACACATCATGGATTCTAGTTTCAATGGCAGTTTTTTTCAACATGCCCGGTCTCGCTTTGGAGTCTGCATTTCCGCGAAAAAACTCTAGTTACTCGTACAGCAAAACGAAGACGCAGCGAGGAAAGAGAATCAGTCATGACCTTGAGGCTGGTCATTGGTCGCCCGAAACCATAATTAAAAATTGGTCGGTACGGTGTTCAAAACTTAAAATGGTTTCACAGATAATTCAAACTTTGCACAATAATTTTTGGATACCAAAACTTTGAGTAATGTGTGCCAACCATAGTTTCATCTCCCTGAGCTTTATACAATGGCTTTTGGTTGAGTCTTGATAGTGTTCACTCATATTTTTGCGCAGGACGTAAAATATGTGCTGCTCAGCTTGAAACTCGACTAAAGTAAACCGACCCCCAAGTCCTGGCAGGTGCAGCAAACAAACTACCGTCGGATTATCTCAGAACCGTTTGAGTACTTCGTCCATCAGTTACCTGCACTGTAGACAACCTCTCATGACGCTGAGTTATGACTTTGGGTGATTCGCTTTGACGTTGAGCACTAAAGATGAAGTTGCCCTAAACAGAGGAGTCTTCTCATTGGAAAATACTTGGGATCACAGCAGGAAATAAAAAGGAACAAACAGTTTATCACACCTGAGCCGGAGAAAACGTTTTTCATCGTCTTGATAGACAACAGTAAAAGTATTCGTCAAATGGAAGGGATTCTGGACGATCAGACAAAAGTCCCATGGTAAGATTTTCGAGATAATTCAGTTCACTTGCCGTTATCTGACTGACGCGTGGCTGCTGACGATGCGGGATTGCGATTTCATTGCTGGTCTAACAGTTTTCGGGATTATATATTTTACATCGTGTGTTGCTGTTTGTTCCGCTGCGTATCTGTCCGTCTCGCGAGTATAAACGTCTCCGCAGCCACAGGAGAACTATATGAGCGTCAGCTAGTTTAGACAGTCTAGCATAGAGTACACAGAAAATACTAGGGTGGCACCCACCAGACGCTTCTGGGCAGCAATACTAGCACATGGTCACATTTGAACTCAAATAATAAGTATAGGTCTTTGGTTTATGCTGAAGTTGCCTTTGATCCCACCGTACCGTGAACCTTAATGAGGCATTCTGAATGGTTGTTCGTCAGCTGACCAGGGTCGCAGAGTCTCCCCAATTTACAGAATAGCACATATGAGCTACTGGAGTGTAATAGGAAAACTGTGGAAAACAACCCCACGTGTTCTTGCGGTGGGTGAAGATTCACAAGGCCCCGCCAGTAAGTTTAAGAACACAACTCTAAACCTCCATTTGATTCACAAATACGACACGGAGATTAATCTGGATGGCAATAACGGTGTCTACGAGAGAGCGAAAATGTTCTACGTCATTTGAGTTCGTCTTGTTTCGGAATGTTTGTCTGTCTGAAAGGTTACTGTTTGACTTTCCTCCGTAATCCGCGTACTTCCCAAGGGCCATACCTGACAATTTATCAGACTGGGGGAAAACAGATGTATTGGTTCTCTTGGATCCTTGATGATTCTAGAGAGATCAGCTTTTCAAATGGATTCTGAAGTGGAGCGGATAACTAGTGGTAAAAGGTGGAAAGCTCCTCGTTGCGAAGTCATTCATTGGCATACACGAACTAACCACCTACAAGATATTAGACAGAAACATCTCATAAACATCGCATCTGCACAAAGTCTTAAAAACTGAAAACTCTTACTCGTCCTCTTGGACTTTCCTGGATATTCACTGACTATTACGCAACAGTAGAGGAACACTGCAAAGCAGTTTCACAATTTCTGTAATAAGCTTCACTTTCCGTCAGATGCGGGGGCGGAGCCTGGACACTAAACCATAGACTACTTGCAAGCTTCATAAGTAGTGTACACCGTTACATTGGTATGAAATTGGTATGAAATGGGGACGAGTTTAGAAAGCAAACAGACAGTATCATTCATACCATTGGTCTAGCGGGCTGGGGTGGGGGAAATTCTTTCCCAGGATCATAAGTACATTCCAAATGCGCTTATATACTATATATAATATATACTATATATATGCTATATATACTATATATATACTATATACTATATATAATATGTACTATATATATATATAATACTGTATAATATACACTGTCAAACTTCCTTGTTCTATGCCGAAGTGCCTGAGGAAAACGAAAGAAATGTTAACACGTCGCAGTTTGTTGGTTTTTCGTTGAGTTCACTGCCTTACCTAGAGAATGGGATTTCATCACTTTGAGAAGACATTCATCGAGGTGACTGACCAGTGTTATCAACAACATCTTTGTCGAAATTGGCGGCGATTTTCGGGCGTAACGTCGAAGGTCTCACCGCTGAACCACATTCCAGGGAATGGAAAGTCTTTCGCTCAGCCGACCGGAATATCCAGCCACTTATCGTCCGTGACTTGTTCCCACTCTTACTATTTTCAACGTCTATCTTTCTTCAATACAGCATCACACAATAGGATTTAATTCAGAAGCAAGTAAATTCAACTATTCGGGTCCGATTCTTATATTGGGCTGTTTGATTAGCGCCAGAGATGCGAAACTAACCAACGAAGCCTGAGTTTCTTTTGTCGTGTCCTGACCTGTTCGAAATAGCAGCTTGCGCTAAGGACTGGCGTTACCCATCATAGGCTAGTTAGCCTGACTTTTTCATCGTGGCTCCTGAAAGGCAGGTCAGTCGATCGACACCACCAGGACAGTTGGTGGACCTTCGTCCTAGGCCTCGGCCAACCAATCACATCACTCAAACGTGAAAATATTCGTCTGTTCAAAGGTGAAATTCATACGTCTCCAGCGTGCGCTGGTAGGACAGTGTTGACACACTCGTTTGGTATGTCAGAAGTGCGAAGTTTTAACCACTGCATGGTCAAGGATATGCACTGCTGATGAGCTCTAATAAGAGTAAAGCTCGAGTCCAGTTCATCCCCCTCCCGGAATAACTGCACCGGTACATGAGGACTACCGCCCAAACGAGAGTGATTTGACCTTGCTTTCTACGAATTCCGCAACCAACTACAACCAGTCCAATTATTTTAGACGGCAGGCTGTAGGATGACGCCTGAAGCTACTCTCGATTCACTCGTGTCGTAGCGCTTCACCAAGCTTGGTGAATGTTGGAGAGATTTCTTGCACACGCACTAGACCATGTCTTGAAATATTGGTCGGTTGATGTCGTTCTCAGGCGCAGTGTTTGATATTCCAATTCCCATCGCCCACGCGAATTCGTAAAGTGGTGACTGTCCGGTAACGCTCTTCTGTCAGGCTATTCTGCGCTCTCCTGAGTTGGACAGATAGCTTGCGCTTTCAAGCCTCCGTCCACGCGTTCACGGAACTCTTACAAAGACCATGGAACGCAAGTGCTTTTTATACCTTCGTGTTTTCGCACATATTTTCCCACTTCTAACAGAACCTGGTCACATAAGAGACCCAATCATTTGAAAAGTCTGCTAAATAGATTCATTTGCATTATTCAACGATTTGAAAATTCCTACGTCAACGAGATTTCGGCATGTAGGCACTAGACTGCAGGAAGGAAGTTGGTGGAGTGGAGGACTGCCGACACGTTTAGTTGTAGACAAGAGCACTTGAGCCTTTATACATTTCGGCATAGAGTCTGAGTTACATTTTTTTGAGTTTCACTCGCGCAAAAACCGAATGAAAAAACTCCTTCCTGAAAATCAGCTAAGTAACCTTTCATCCAATTAAGTTGAGCCTCCACTTCATTTCTTATGCCCAAACTGGAGTGGTTGTCATTGCATATCTCCTTTCGGAGTTTACCTAACGTTGTAGTGAATTTTTTACATTCAATGGACAAACTGCAATTACATAATTATCCATGGACTTCCGTGTTTCACTCAGTCCCCCATTAAGGAGTCCACCGCATATTGTAAGATACATGCACATTTGTGGTGAAAGATGTTGCAATTTACAGTCACAACTTTAAAAGAACAACCGTCTCAAAGAGCTTAAAATTTCCTCAACCTAAAAACAAAATAAAATGGTTAATCTTCAGCTGCAGCAGCCTTTCAGTCCCTAGCTTCCAAGCCGCCTGAGGAAAGCACGAGGGCTGAGATACTGCCAGACTCCCCAAACCTAGACAGGAGCAGTCGAGGTGCACCGGTTAGTTTCGAACCATGGACCTTGCGGTTAGTAAGTTCACGCCTTAAAAACTGAGCTATCTCAAACCCGTTTCTCGTAAGCTGTCCAGCTTACGGGTACGTCCGATAGCTCAAGAATCGTGACCGAGAAGTCTTGGCCGGTTAATACTAGTATTTTGAAGAAGTAACCGGAAATCTTTTACGAATACGCCGTACGGATTTGCCAGTTGCATTTTCGAGTTGGCTTTTTGATAAAACAATTTCACCGTCCTTTTCCGGCGCCAGTTAACCTGTGGAATATTGTTGACTGCTTTCTGGGTAAACAATTTTCATCTTCGCTGTCGTCTAGAAGTTGGAAGGAGTCCGCCAGAAAGAAATTTGGCAAGGAATCCAATTTCTACCGATTTACAGAAATCTCATTTTAAAAATAGTAGCAGCTTTTGCATGACGTTAAACGCGAAGTATTTACACATAACCTATTTGCTTACAATGGCGTTGTCTCATGTTGTCTCAACTGTTTCGTCACGCGTCACGCGAGTTCAATTCACTGCAGGACGATAAAGGAATCATTTGCTATTCACGTCTGGCATATATAGATGAACTGCTTAAATGTGTCCATGATAGTTTGTGTGGCAAATTGGTTTTCAGGTCAGAGTATATTCTCCGATCCAAGTCAGAGAATTTAGGTATGGTGCTCTCACATTTTCCCCAGTAATCAAGAAATTTTATCACATCAATCAGTCTAAGAAGTCATTGCGTTTTGTGTTTGTTAGTGGTAGCATGGTTTAGGGTTCGATAGTGGAAGGTGTTAACCAAAACACCTTGCGAGTAAACCCGCAAAATCCTCCTCATCGCTCAGCATCTGTTGGATATCGTCCGGGAAGTAACCACATTATGCCTTTATGAGTTAGTATGTTTCAATCCAGGCATCATAGATTCCATAGACGAATCTCAGTTGATATTCAATTTCCTGATATACTTCATTGATTAGCGTGGAAACAACCTCGGTTATTAGTAGTTTGTTTCGACATCAGATCTTCCGATTTCCCGTAGAAGTGCACCACCGTCAGAAAGAACATCTTGTTACACGGAACAATCTTTTTCCTACCCTCACTTAATTTAATGGGATCGGCCGACCGATACTGATGTAACTGGTAACTGTTTGTTTTCGGGAACTGGCTAGCGTCAGTTGAGCATCGAGTAAGCACAAAATCACTTCGTGTTGTTACATTTCGCTGACTCATTGTACTGTACATTGTCACGTGTAAAGTTTGTCAAATATATCGACTTCCAATATTTTGTGTTTCATTGTTCATTCAATCGTTGGTTTAATTCCAAAAAACTGGAAGTGATTAATGTGTCACCTAAGATGGGGCTCCCTGCCTGAGTGAAAAATGTTTATGGCTCTTTTATTTCCCTGTTGGTAGTATAAAGAGATTAAGGATTCTCAATCGATATTTCATTGTGTGAGTGAAGCTCCTCTGTGCAAAAAAAACTGAAGAAGCACTATACAGTCGTTTCATCCCAAGCTGGGGATGATGGCAAGTACGGATCTAACGGATCTCTAGGGAGAGTAGAACTTGAAACCTCCCGTTTCGTTGTTGAAAAATATATCTTTCGGTCACGAGCGGCTGATCAGCTGTGTGACTAACTCTCACTTAGATAGGATAAAGGACATCAGCGAAGTTAGCTCCCTAGTGCCAACCGGCCTCATGTGTCCAACACATTGAAGGTCTTATTTCGATTTTTTGACAGAGCGAATGTAGTCCAAATCAAAAACGTGCAACAAGCATTCTACTAGCACTCTTAAAACATTTGCCTGTCGAAATCATATACCGTTCGCTTTCGGAAAATTGAGCGGCTCGGTTCAAGTTGGTGAAAATTTGTTACTGGTGGCTGATAAACAGTACGTCATACGGTAGGCGAGTGCGTACGAGGACGAGAAATTCTGAGCCCAGTCGGTGATTCCGGCATATGTGTTCAATGGGACCACAAAACAACAATGCTCACGTCCTAAAGTTAGGATGTGTTCTGTCATATTCCTCGCACCTTTTGGCCAGCCATGGGCATCATTATCACTAAAATCATCGGCGTCCTTATCGTCGCCACCCTTATTATTGTCACCGCCATCATCATCACCGTCTCCATCATTATCATCAGCAGCAGTGGCATCGTTGAAATCATCGTCGTCAGCATCATCACAGTCATCACTCTCAATATCACTTCTATGTTACTCACTGAAAAACCATCGATACCAAGGACGATTCATTCCCACGGTTAGCTGGTTCGAAAAAATAACAACTCGTTTCGTCACTTCCTGCAATTTTTTTACAAAATGTTACGCATTTCATGCTCAGTTAATAAATTTCATCCAAAAAATCTTATTCCAGAAATATGAATGCTTGGCATCTGAATTGTAGTCCCCAGTCAATATTGGTCAAACCGTCCGAATACGCTCGGAAAGTTTATCTGAATAACGAGTTAGTAGAAAATCACTGTATGTCGCCCTCAGGGATTTTACAAGACAGTGCATATGACTGCAACAATTCACAAAAAGGACCACTTCAAAATAGAGGAAATAAACTTTCACTGCGTGACAGAAGGCTGCCTACCAAACACCAAGGAAGATTGAAGAACGAAATTCATCGTCAGCCAATACATGGTCGTCATCCATTCTGGCTTGTAGTTTTTGCCCGCCGTTTGAGCTTGAATTCTGTGCGAGTGGTTTCTGAGCCCAGGGGTCAGGTTTGCTCAGCCTGATATGCATTGCCTGGCAAACAACGAATATTCTAGTTCCCGTCTACTTCCAGTGATTTGCCAAGATTCTGCACACAAACTAAAGGGCTTCTCCACGAACGAGATCATGAGTGGAGTCAATCCAATGCGTAGAAAATGATGTGCAACTGAGCCTTTCAAAATGAACTGTGTTCATGAAATTCCAACACACAATCGCCTGCTTGTACAACCAATTTATGATGCCCTGTGTGAGCATACAAGCAAGCACGTAAAAAGGCAGGTTGCAGGTAGCGACAGATTGCCTTCTAGTCACGTGTACAAGATGAACGTCGATCGAAATGTGAAGCATAAATTTGCTGCTGTGTAGAATGTTTTAAGTACTTGTTTGGAGCCTTCACGATGTCACTTGTGTAGCGGGGAGAAAACGGGTTCCGCTAAACCGGTGCCAATCTCAGTCTGGATCTTTCTGCACAAAGAAAACTTGAATACGCTGTCTGGTCGTTTTAGCCAGGCTTTCACCGTGTCGTTTCATCAACTACTGGTTGTCTTACTTTTCGGACATTTTGTAGTGTTTTTGTGTTTTTCTTAAAGCAGCAAAGCTCGGGAAAATCCTGTACTGTCTATTCCGGGCTTGTTTCTTACGCAATGTTCTCTGATGTATGCCGTCGTCTCCTTTACAGCGACTCCAGCGTCTGGAAGGCTAGTGCAGATTTGCTATTCTGACTGTAGAGTGAGTAAGCCACTGGAGGCCTACTGATAGCTCGGGAGCCATAGAAAATATGCACAACGTCAAGTCTTGTGCTATATGCTGAATTTCGGTCCAGAAAGCATTCAATTCTAGAATTGAGAAACCTAAAATACACGTACAACGTATAATAAATACAGGCATTCTGTTTTGAATCGACGGGTTAAGCCCATCTGAGACCATCGTCAAGAAGTCAACAAACTAGAAAATTAGGTTGGGATTGGGGATACCCTTAATGATCGCCACAGTTCTGTGTTGTGTATTCCGAAAATCCAGACTCCGAATTTTCGGAATGAAGTTAGGCTCTTTGGACGGCATTGTTATTAACGAAGAGGTTCTGTCGGAAGATGGGTTTCAAGCAGGGACTTTGCTGAATGAAACTCATTAGGTCACATCAGAGTTCATCGACTGGAAAATGAATGCGAGTACCTCTTGGTAGTGAAGCAACTAAAACCGTCACAAAGTTGTGAGTGACAGACGTACTAGTTTGTCATATCTAAATCTGCTCATAAACTGGCTAGAAAACCATGATTTCTCAACGATTGGTCAAGTAGACACCTCTTGCTTCGCTATGGGTACTGCCGAATGAACTTTATGGATGACTCTGAGACGAAATGGCGTGAAATTACCCAACATATTTAAAGATGACAAAAGAAAGTCTATTTTTGCCCACCATCTTTTTGTAGTGATTTAATGCGTGCTGAGTGTACCTTGTGCTACTCTAAAGCATTCCATTTTACGGGCTTTGACTGCCAAGATCATCCGTTTGATTGTACACGTAGAATAAGCAAGCAATCGAGCGACTGCGTAGTTTACTGAGAAATTGTATTCTCTCTACCTCTATTCGGTTGGCTTGCTCCTTAGGGGATTACTGACAGTCTCAAAACACAGCCCAGGCAGAAACGACTTTGTGTGTATGTTCTACATCAAACTGATGCCATACGTACCAGGTGGACCGGTAAGACGTGCGCACACACTATCACCCCGGAGTGAGATAAACTATGCTAAACACCAGAAGGATCGAAACATGAATACATTTAAATAAACGTAATCCGTCAACTGATGCAGGATGAAGCTATGACCGCCTTTTTCTTCTGAGCTATTTTATGGGAACTGCTACGCGTAACATGATTTATCTCGTGAAGTAGTTCCTGGACGGTTGTTTTCCGTAAAAGGACACTCGCCTTGTAAGTCCTCAGAATGATCCGCAGCATGCTTCGTTTTCGCACACCATTAGCTGAGATGGTAACACAAACCTTTGGCAGGTAGATGGGGTCAATGAGTCGATTACGCCGGGAGAGATTTTGTCACATTGGGTGGAAACAACCAGTTTCTTGCGATTTAACATCAGGTTATATTTTGGGTTTAAGTGTGAAATAAGGATGACAAAGAACCGAAGGCTACAACCAAAAAAAAACGAGCCTCAAATAAGGAGAGAATCTTGGTGAGCTGTCTAAGAGTTCTCAGTCATCTCGTACGCAAGTGTTCCCATCCGCATTCGAAATTCTGGCTGGCCACTCCAATGACGTAACACACTACTCATGAGGTTGCTGAAAATCTTTGTCCTTCTTGGGGGTCAGCAGGTAGACGCCTTTCCCCAGTCCTCGTCTACCTTGTGTTCTACTTGAACCCGAATCGGACACAATTCAGAAAAGACACTTTTGTAAACCAATTTGTTTTTCATGGAGACAACTGGATCCCAGCGGAACTCTCATTTATGGTAGTCTTCAGGATAGTGTTCAA